>CM042141.1:138782797-138802797 GCA_023376005.1 Doryteuthis pealeii
CCTGGCGATTTACCTATTCATATATATATATATATATATATATATTATATATATATATATATATATAATGTGTGTGGTGTGTGTGTGTGTGTGTGTGTGTGTGTGTGTTATAAGGAGAGGTGGATAAATAGATACAGCCAATGTCACATTTATCCCGAACACCCGATATATATAGATAAACACACAAGATGTGTCAAAAAAGTATCGACATTTTTTGTACTTTTTGACACATCTTATATTCTGTAAAAATAGTGTTCCATTCATTTATTCATTTCTATCTCGGCAAAGGCACCTTTAAACTGGGTACTTTTTGACACACCTTGTATTCTGAAGAAATTAACCTTCCATATATTAATTTATATCTATCTTTGGTATATACAGCTTTAATCTCGATACTTTTTACCACACCTTGTATATGAAGAAAATAACAGATTAGAAAAAGTCCGACAAAATATGAAGAAAACTAATGGAAAAATTAATAACGAAAACAAACAATTACATTAAATTAATATTTTGCTTTTGTTGGTTTTAAAAGATTCGTTAGAATGAACATTATTATTTTAAAACACAGTGTATATCGACAAGGGAAAGGTAAAAGTTGGAGGTGGAGGTGAGAAACAGAGAAGGAGGAGGAGAAAGAAAAAAGTTTTGTCACAAAGGTTGTAAATATGTGTTGAATGGGTAAGATTAGAAGAATCAAAGACTGTAGGGTAAATAAAGCAGTAATAGATAGATTTCTCCACTTTGCAGGTTTTATAAGTGCTGCTGGGGGCGGGAGTTGAAACCTTCACACTGCAGAAATCTACTTTGTTTATGTGAATCAGCGATCATTGCAAAATCAAAAACAATAAAACAAAGACCTGACTATTTCAATTACTACCAGCCTCTCAAAAATCATAATTCACGAGAACACCATCAAAAGAGATAAAAAGAAAATTGAAAATCACTATTAAGATTTTTCTAATTGTTATGTATATACTTATTTATCGATGATAAGGTATGTTAAAGATTTTTTGTTGATATGCAAAGTAAATCTGTTGTGAGCTGAGGCGTTTTGTTTTCCGCTATTCAGAAGCAAAAATTAAAGTGTAAACTTCGTTATAATTTGAATATTCTAAGTTTTGCTTTAAGCCCATTACTTGAAATATAAATAAGATTTGAATCATTGTCACTTGGGGTCATTCAAAACAAACTGAATGATGATTAAAATAATTTCAATTGTTCTTGTTTGGCGAAGTATATACTTTGCTGCGTGTATTGACAGTATAATCTATAGTGGCGTGTTCAACACATGCTTCAGTGATAATTAATCGATGATATATATATATATATATATATATGTCTCTCTCTCTCTCTCTCTCTCCTCTCTCTCTCTTCTCTCTCTCTCTCTCTCTCGTCGTGTGTGTGTGTGTCGGTATGTCGAAAGAATGTTTTACATTTAATTACAGCACCGTTAAATGCAATATCATTTAAGATCGGATAATTGTAATTATTGTTCGTGTATTATTAGTTTTATATGCAAATATAGAAAGACTGTAACGAAACTATATATATATATATATATATATATATATATATATATATATATATATATATCTTATTATAATGGAGATTGTGTGTTTTTCTGTCTGTAACCGAAACTATATTCCTACTCAAGTCACAATTCTCTTAGTTATTGACATCACATTCTCCATGATTTTATTTTTATCTAAACCTCAATTATCAATAAAAATTGTCTTACATTATTAATAATGTTAACTATGTCTACATACTGACAACATGCAATTATATTTATGTATACAACAAAATAGCGGATTACAGTGTGAACGGGAAGGCTAAATTGCATATTAATATTAAAAAATCGAATTTAATAAATATGTGCTTAGTATTATTGATTTCTAACTGTTTGGTTTTATTTTAATGAATATAAGCAAAAATCTCTTCAATGAATCTTAAATGAAATCCATTAACAAGATAAAATAACTGTAATTTTATTCTTTACTTCCTCTTATAACTAAATACTTAAATTAGAAAAAATAACAATGAAAGACGAGAGTGATGGAAGAGTAAGTTTCAGTTGTTCCATTTTTTATTATACTCCCTCTGTTTCAAATCTTTTATTATACCCCCCTCTGTTTCAAATTTTTTTATCTGTATTCTTATTTAGTTTCATTAGCCTTTCTAATTTAATACAATATTTTATTACATTAAAACTTAAATACTTGCACCCGGAGGGTGCATATATTTGCTAGTATATGTAAAGTCGTCAGGCCGACCTAATGTCGGTATCAGCCATACAGCGAGGGAGTCTATCCCCTTTTCACTTGCGCTAGACCAAGGAGATTGTTTTAGCGTCTGAGGTGGAGCGCCACACCTACCATCAGTTCCTTACTTTACCGCACAGATCCCTGTGCTACTCATACGCTGAGTTGGTGAGGGCGGGTATCGAACTAGGAACCTTGTGGTTTCTAGCCGAACGCTCTACCAACTGAGCTAACCCGGCCCTTATATATATGAACAATCGTCCAAATTTCTGCATTACAGGATATACCAGATTATTTTTGTTATTATTGCAAGTAGAATATACCAACAGGGAGAATATTTTTAGTCAGCGCATTATGTGTGTATGTTTTTGCGTGTTTGCATTTGTGGGAGGGTGTACGATATAAGAAATTAATAAACTGCCGCCACTCACCCCTTTTGTCGATGGTTGGTTTCTAGGACCACTTGGCGAAAATCAAGCACAGAGTGGAACGAAGAAAATAGGTATAATCTCTCTCTCTCTCTCTCTCTCTCTCTCTCTCTCTCTCTCTCTCTCTCTCTCTCTGCGTAGCTTCCAATCTTTTTTTTAATCGTAACCTTCCTGTCTTCCAATGCACAGGTTTATTGGCGGTAAAAACGAAAAGAGACCCTTTGGAGCCCCCATAGTTTTTTTAGTAGATTTATCCACCCACTAATAATTCAACTCGTTTCCGTCCTTCCAACATATTTGATCCCCCTTCCCCCAGTACTCTAGTTTTTCGGCACTGTTTCTCGGTGAAGGTAAGCAGATAAGTATTTTGTGAGTATAATATATATATATATATATATAATATATATATATATATATATATATATACCAAACTTGTTGGTAAATCCTCGCGGTGAGAAAAAACCAGCAAATAGTTTGATTGTAAAAATATACTTCCAAACATCAACCGGGAAGAAAAAAAAATTGTAAAAAAGAAAGGCCAAGATAATCGTACCAACAAAATAATCTATTAGTACATATTTTGGCCAAAAGAAAAAAACAACTTATATATATATATATATATATATATATATATATATATATATATATGAGATATATATATATACATACAAACCCACCAGGAGACTGAAGCTAATAAGTAAAAAGTGCTCAATACCTAAATAGAGCAAATTATAAAGATAACTCTAATGAGTCAGACGAACCTACTAAAAGTTTCGCTTAATGCTCTTCAGGGCAAAGATCTGACTCTTAGCCCTGAAGAGCATTAAGCGAAACTTTTAGTAGGTTCGTTGACTCATTAGAGTTATATATATATATATATATATATATATATATATGTGTGTGTGTGTGTGCGTGTGTGTGTATAATGCGATATCATCCCAATGAAGGGAAGATTTGTGTACTCAGCTTCCATTTTTTTACAGCATCCAATTCTCATATACAATCAACCTTGTCGATGATTTGAACCCGGGTCGCCATGTCCAATTCCTATGACGATAACCATTACTCTACGCTATATTAGAATTATTTTCCTGGTTATTCAACCTTCCCGTGAAAGGTATTACAATATTTTACTATTTTACTCCCGAGTTTATCATATCAGCGTTTGCTCGTGGTCATTCACTGGAGTATGAGTGACAGCAAGTATACTCAGCTTTCCAGGACTCTTTTGTGTATTCTAGCAGATCTTAACAATGGTATTTGAATAGTTCCGTTTCTCCATGTGATTTCTAATTCTTCCATTCTGTTTTCTATACCCTTGGGGCCGTTTTGGTTTCATCTGCACGTTCCATTTTTTTCCAGTTATCTGGCAAGGTCTACGAATTTATCTCTCTTTTCATTTCCTTTCATTTTTACTGTGATCTGCACTGCGGCTAAATCCACAAGATGACAAGTTCTGTCTTATAATTATTTCACTCCTTAAGAGTTTTCAAATTCTAGGTTAGCTGGTAGTCTTTCACTGGTCCTTGTCCAGGATTTGAACCCGTGTCGTCGTGTCAAATTTCTACGACGATAACCATTACTCCACATTATATTAGAATTAATGCCACGGTTATCCAAATTCCCTATGATAAGTATTACATAAACTAACATTCAACTTTTCCTTCGAAGTACTTCTCTTATGTTGGCAACCCATCGTCTATTTTAGACGATGGAGTAGTTTCTCTCTCTCTCTCTCTCTCTCTCTCTCTCTCTCTCTCTTACAGCTACGTGGGTGGCTGAACAGACCGACCCTCGAATGGCAGTCTCTGGTGCAATGGCTGCAAACAAAAGGTGATGCTTTCTGTAGGTGTTGGGGGAGCTGCTGTTTCTCCTTTCTTTTAGCTCTCTTTTCTGTGGCAGCTTTTTTCCTCTCTTCTTCACTTCTTTTTGTTCCTTGTTTGACGAGGAGGCGCCAGGTTGCACGGTCTTCTGCACAAGCCTCCCACGTGTCTATGTCGATGCGGCATGTCTTCAGGTCTCTGTTGCAGACATCTTTGAAGCGTAGGCATGGTCTCCCTGACGGTCGGATGCCCTCTACTAATTCACCATACAGTAGATCTTTGGGGATGCGGACTTTGTTCATCCTCCTGACATGGCCAAGCCAGCGCAGGCGTCTCTCGCAGATGATGGCGGGCATGCTGTTTATGTTTGCTCGTTCCAGAACTTCTGTGTTAGGCACTTTGTCCTGCCAGCCTTCTCTTATATCAATATCAAAAATAAATAAGTATCATATATAATACTCAGTAAAAGATAAACATTATTTTCGCTGAAGCTTTACTGATCTTTTTTTAATAGGCCGGAGATAGTATATTTTCATACGTTCAAAATCCAAATCTCCCATTTCTGCAGACATTACCACTTGCTTCTTAAACATTATGCATCGAACCATTACGTATATCAATATCGAAAAGAAAGGAGTGTGATATATAGTAGTCGGTAAAAAGATAAACATTCTTTTTGCTGACGCTTTTCTGATCTCTTTCTTCTTTTTTTTTTTTGAGCCGGCGATAGTACATTTGCATACTTTCAAAATCCAAATCCCCCAGTTGTAACAAACATTGCCGCTTGCTTCTTAAACATTATGCATGGAACCATTTAATTGCCCTCATATTTCACAGGTTCCTCGACGATAGCGAGACACTTTCAAGACCCTTTATTACCAAGTGTCGGTATGAATAATAAAAACTTGAACCACGGTCGCATAAGGACTGATAGATAAAAAAGAACACTTATAAATGAACGGTGTATCTTGTCGGCCCTGGGCCATAGCACTTTATGAGTTTCCATATAAATTTCATCTAAAAATCTTTGCTGAAAAAAGAAGAAAAGAAGTCTCGCCGACAGCAATACATTATCCATGAGACACGGACAGAATTGCAAAGGAAATAGTCCTCGGCTTCTCATCTGAAATCGTTTCCATTATTATTATCATTATGTTACTCCTTGCGAGCTTTTTCACAATAGCGTCAACTAGTGGTCTTTCATTGAAGTGTGAGTTGAGTGACAGTTAGTCTCTCCAGGTCTCCAGGACTCTTCTCAGTGTTCTAACTGATATCGCTCCCATTTATATATTAATATTCTTGTTCCTTAGTCTACCTACCGTTATCATCTTGCAACATAACCCTGATTAAACATGAGACTGTTCAAATCAAATCCTAATTAGCTGGTGTCGCTGAGACGTCGAAATCGTTTTTCTTATGGGTGTCGTCACCTCTGCTAAATAATGGGCAATTCCGTTTTTATTACAGAGAAAGAAAGAAAGAAAACAAACATGCTACACAGAAAATTATAATAAAGAAATAAAAAGAGTAAGGGAAGAATAAAGAGAGTAGTGAGCGCGTGTACGCGATAACGCTAATCTGTTTCAATCGAATATAATGGAAAGATGAAAACAAGGAAAAAAGTGAGAGATAATTAAATCAATATTATTATACGTTTTACATTTTGAACTATTTAGCAATAGCTCTTAAGTCCACATATCAAACGTTGAATTAATTAAATTATCATACCGTGGCATGTCGACAGATGCTGCAAATAAACAATAATCTATGTGTTTAACATGTTCTTCTTGAGTTGGATTGAACATACGAGTTATGGATAGAGGGGCTGACTGCCTAGTAGTGGTCGTTGATCGCCCTCTTACAAGGAAGACAAAGGTGACACAAGTCTTCTAAACAATTATTGAATTCCTATTATTTTTACGAGCAAGTATATGCACCCTCCTGGTGTAATTATCTAAGTTTTACTGTAATAAAATATTATAAATCAGAAAGGTTAATGAAATTAAAAAAGAATGCAGATAAAAAGATTTGAAACAGAGGGGGTTATAATCTAAAAATAGAACAACTGAAACTTACTCTTCCATCACTCTTGTCTTTCATTTCTAAATTTTCCTAATTTAACTATTTACTTAAAATAGGAAGTAAAGAATAAAATAACATTTATTTCCTCTTGTTAATCGATTTGTTTTAAAAATGTATCTCCGAAACATTTGCTCATATTCATTAAGATAAAATCTAACAATTAGGAATCAATAATACCAAGCACATATTTATCAAAATCAAATTATTAATATCAATATACAAATTAGCATCCCCCATTACCACTTTAAGCTGCTATTTTGTTGTATATCTAAATACAATTGCATGTTATTAGTATGTAGGTAAGGCCAGCAGTATTGATAATGTAAAACAATTTTATTAATAATTGAGGTTTAAATAAATATAAATTCACGGAGCATGTGACGTAAATAACTAAGGGAATTATGACTTGAGTAGTGATATAGTTCCGGTTACAGAGAAACAAATACACAATCGTCATTATAATAAGATTAGTTAGTGATGCAGATGCTGGTTTTTCGCGCCATTGGTTTGAATGAAACGAGAATTCTATAAATTGCAATTTGTACATCTACATAGAATATTTTCCTTTGGCACTCTTGAGTTTGCTACTTCATGAGTGCTACTATTCTCACCGTCATTTAATCTTATTATAGTGGAGATTCGATGTATGGCTGTAACGGAAACTACGTCAATGCTAACGTCACAGTAAACTCAGAAATTGCGTAAGTTTATCCATGATAATTTAATTTATAGTCAGAATCATTAAAACATGGACTATATCTTATTTATTTAAGAGGTCTCTATGAAAATATGAGTTCAACTTTCTTCAAAAGAGCCCATTTGCGAAATTTGTAATGAATTTTTAAAATTATTTTTTTTACTCTCACCGAAGAATTTAACTAGAAAGTTTATAGATAAATAAATACCTACGACTTTGTGTAAAAATTTGTGTGTAAAATATTCAAAGTAATTATTTAATTACTAATTTATAGATGCACGTGACATTTTATTTGAGGGAGACAGAACTAATTTATGTTCCAAATGGTTTTATATATCTGCCCATAGGAAAAAAATAGAAGGGGAAAATAAAGATTTAACTCAACATGTTTATGTTGAGGGGGGCCCAAAAAGAAGCGAGTCCAACGCCTTCTCGCACGCTAAACTTTCTATTTGCAAGCACCGACTTCTTCTTCTTCTTCTTCTTCTTCTTCTTCTTCTTCTCTCTTCTTCTTCTTATTCGTCGAATCCTCTAGCAGCTACCATAGCAACACACGTTCCTGCTCTCCTCGCTTCTGGGTGTTTCCTTCTATTTATACACAGGTCTGCTTCTCTCATCCGGACGTCTGTGCTTCACATACGGGACTGTCAACTCAATCCCAGTTACCCGCAGCTATTATCCGGGCATCTGGCGTTCACATACGGGACAGTGGCATCTCGATTTCTGTGCCCGCGCCAAAGTGTCACCTTTTCGCATTCTGAAGGACGCGGGTGCGATCCTAAGTCAGTCCTACACGCCAGGCAAAGCCTAGCGCGCTTCCTTCGAGAATATGGCAAATTTTCATGTCCGCCACTCAACCCGTGTTCTCTGTCACACTACTCCTTTAATAAATTTGATGATTTTACTTACTTCTGATACAAACCCTCAAACATTGAAGTTTTAACTCCCATCCCTCAGGCAATGTCTTTTAAAAGATCATTTTGATAACGCCTAAATGAAAGTATACATTATCTTTGTTAAAAAAGACATGAGTATCCGTGTACGATAGGTCGGTAATAAGCCCCAAACGAAGAGAAATTAAACTTATAAGAAGAAAGGAGGCGCTTGGTGTAATGGTTAAAGTCATAGGAAATGGACTCGTCGCCCCGAGTTCAAATCCTGGATGTGGTAATTGCATTTCACTTAGCGCTAATACCCTTGGGAAAGATATGAATCCTACTCTCCCTTCAGCTATGGGTAAATAGCAAGGCAGACTGGGTTCTTTAACCATGGCTAGATAACCAGTCTAGGAGAAGGAAAACTCTGAATTCAAACCTGTTGAACTCCGCTTAAGAAATTGACCTTGTGTCGTATTCTGCTCGTGCGGAGGGGTTGGTAAATATATATAAGAAGAAATGAAACTAGTAGACATTAATCCAATCCGTTCTCTACTGTCAGGATGTGACACAAGATTGCAATTATGGGATATCCATCAATGATTGTACTCGCTATTCTGTAGAATGGACTTGCGAGAAGTTTGCGAACCATTACACCACGATAGGACGCCGAATGAACAAGTATATGGATTTACCCTTCCTGTTCACCACGGTTTGGATGTGACATAAAGTCGAACGTATGGGGCATTCTGCAAGGATCGAACTCTATTGAGTAGTAATTGATATGCGGGATCTAATTCACACACCATTATACCACGATGGAACGTTAAAAAAAATAGGATGTTAAGTTGTTGTTTTTTTAAAGATTTCTAGCGACTTCTTGCGGAACATTATCAATAGTTTGTTTTAAAAACTATCCAGGCACCGCCAAGTTCTGTTTGAGTTTTGATTCCTTTTTTTTTTTAATAACACAGCTTGTAAACTCGATACAAGAAAAATGAATAAGTAAAAGTTTATACAAACATTACAAAAACAACCACAAACAAGTTTATAGACATTTTCATAAGAAATTCCTCTTTATATCTGCCTCAAATGGTGCAATAGATTTCAAACTCTGCTAGTAGGCTATTACAAATAAATTCAATTCTCACTGGGTCACCCTTCTAATAGCCTTGTGCCACAACTAAGCTAAGATTAATAAATAACTATTTCTATACTTTTCTTTTACTACCATTATTAATTTAAACAAGTATTTTCTTTCATATCTTAATTCATGGTGGCTTTTTTTATGTAAACTGTTACATACACCTATCGCTTCAACGCTATACAGCGCATTTCATCAGAGAGACCAAAGAAAATTGAGGGACATATATGCAAAAAACTTGGCAACAAACAACTATAAAGCACACTATTATTGTAAACACAACATTTAATTCAAGTTTGTAGTCTTTGGGAATCATAATACGAACGCCGACAGGCTAGAGTTTATAATGTCATTTTGGTGAAATTTCTTCTTCAAACTCAATTTAGAAAGGTTCATAATGAAAGGACTTTGCACTTATCTTTGTTTTATGGGTGATTTGTTTTCCGTGTTAATGATTATTCCGGTATTAGTTCTTTATCTGGCATTTTCAATCGTGGTAACTTTCTTCTTGGGAGACATTATTTGTCTTCCCTCCCCCACGAGATGTTCGCTGACCGGGTCCCGAGTACTAACTGTTGAAACTGACAACAGGGATCGCTTTCCTTCCTCCAAATCGTGACGTCACTTGTCTCGGTACGTTTGGCGTACGTGGGTAAGCAATGAGTGTAGTATCAGTTTTTCGTTTCCATCCGCAAGGTCGGCTACGGCCATGACTAAGCGAAATTTTAGGGTCACATTCTGGGACCCCCCCCCTCTCCCGTGTCAGCCAGTCTCTCAGAATATTCCAAAAGTTCTAAACCGTTTATCATTTGATTGAACGTAACAAAACTCACTCAGGTTGTCATCTTATCACATCAAGGATCCATACAGATTAAAAACAATAATAAAGGATAAGCTTAATTTTTTTTCCTGTAATATCTCGTAAACCAACAACAAATGTTTGTATCCGTAACAGGTTTCAATATTTTTGCTGTTCGGGGGAATGTTATTAATATTAAATAAATCATACATTATTTTTGTTAAAATAGATGGGAGTATTTGTGTACGATAGGTGGGCAATTCTTCATCAATTTTTTGGGAATAAATAATACCTCAGGTTTTCTTATCTGAGTTATTGATGAATATGAGAAAACAGATTAGCTAATGGTTTGTACATAGATGGAAAGCATTTAACCATATGTTATATTATCTATTCCGGGTGATATTCATTTTGGGAATTTTCTGAGAGATAATGGAACTTTCCTAATGTACATATTGACATGTTTATGATCGATGTTCTAAATCTTTTTTGCGTCACTTTTAAAATTCTTTTAATATCTAATTACATGTGCCCAGACTATTTCTTTCTATCACCAATACATAAACATTCTCATATGTATACACCGTCTCATATGTGTACCTACATACAAACATACACACACATACATGCGTACATATATATGTGTATATATATATGCGTCCGTAGGTATGTATTTACATATATGTATATGTGGAGAAAATTCAGAACAAACACGGAAGTTACAATGGATAGTAACATCATTCTAACACTCCGTGTTTGTTGTACATTTTCTTCACATAGTGTCGGATTAATGACGTCATCTTACTCTCGTATATATATATATATATATATATATATATTATATATATATTATATATATATATAAGGTGTGTCATAAAAGTATTGGAGATTGAAGCTGTATTTACCAAGATAGAAATGAACAATTAATGGAACGTAATTTTTTTTAGAATACAAGGTGTGCCAAACAGTACAAAAAATATATATACTTTTTTTACACACTTGTATATATATTATATATATATATATATTATATATATTATATAATATATATATATATATATTATGAAGACGCCTTATTTCGAAATTTGTAGCTTAAAAATATTTCTGATCAGCTATTTTATAAGATTATTATTCATTTTCTGTCAATGATGTTTTTGCCCTACAATTTCCGATTATTTTAAACAATATGAAAGATCTATTATGAAAATGTCAACATGGAGGACATTCTGTCCTTTTTGAAGGAAATAAAATTATAACATAGAATATAGATATGAACCTAATCAATACCATACAACATGATCCAGATATATTTCAATATATAAAATATATAAATATATATTTCAATATGTGAAATAATATTTCAATATATAAATAATTTTTCAATATATAAATAATGATAATAATATTTCAATATATAGATACATAATATTTCAATATATAAAATAATATTTCAATACATAATATAATATTTCAATATTTGAATTACATTTCAATATATAAAAAAAAATAATAATATTTCAATATATAAACTAATATTGTAAATATTTTTGTTGTGGCATTGGTAAGTGATTGATAGATTAATTAGATTAGTTCCGACGTAATTTTGCAAAGATGTTAAGGAATCACGTTCATTTTGCGTTCATAGTTACATATCTTATTATAATGGAGATTGTGTGTTTTTCTGTCTGTAACCGAAACTATATTACTACTCAAGTCACAATTCCCTTAGTTATTTACATCACATTCTTCATGATTCTATTTCTATTTAAACCGCAATTAATAATAAAACTGTTTGACATTATTAATACTGTTGGCCTTACCTAAATACTAATAACATGCAATTGTATTTATATATACAACAAAATACCAGTTTTCAGTGTAAACGTAAAGCTAATTTGCATATTGATATTAAAAAAATGATTTTAATAAAAATGTGCTTGGTATTATTGATTTCTAATTGTTTGGTTTTATCTTAATGAATATGAGTAAAAATCTCTTCAATAAATCCTAAAAGAAATTCATTAACAAGAAGAATAACTGTAATTTTATTCTTTACTTCCTATTTTAACTAAATAGTTAATTAGGAAAATTTAGCATTGAAAAACGGAAGTGATGAAAGAGTAAGTTTCAGTTGTTCTATTTTCCGATTATACCCCCTCCGTTTCAAATCTTCTTATTTGAATTCTTAATTAGTTTCATTAGCCTTTCTGATTTAATCTAATATTTTATTACATTTAAACTTAAATACTTGCACCCGGAGGGTGCATATATTTGCTAGTTTGTATAGTTATTCCTTACGTCAGAATTAATCTAATCTAATTCTCATGTAGTATAAATAATGTGTGTAACACTATGCTCTCCTTGTCGGAATGGAGAGATGTATTAAACGTTTGCTTACTTTATCCTCTCCTTGTCGGAATGGCTGAGATGATGACGTGTCTACTCTTCGTTACGTCTTGCACTCATTTTCGAATGGATAGATGATGTGTCCACGTTGCTTACGTTACGACTCTTACTTCTAATGGAGTGAAAGATGTGTGGATAAAGAAATATTCAATATGCTTATATCTGTACCGGTACTACATCGGAGAAGGCTGGAATCCTGTTTGTTGGGCAGCTGTTACGTTGACTGGCAGTTCTATGATGCCATAGAGTCTGGACGCCAACTTGGGGCTGTAGATTATCTTGCTTTCTGCCATTTGGAGTTTTTATCAATAACTTCTTTTCACCCATGAATATTCATTTCCCCCAAATTACAACTGCCGAAAGCAAGATATTTCATGCATTCCTCCGTTAACGCATTCTCCTAGATTCCATTAGCACTCTGATCTTTTATACCTCTTTCATCCCCTTCGCCACGTACCATTTGCTCGTCCAATCAAACCACGCCCAATCATCACTTAAACTCTTTCGTTCTAATCCACATATCAGGACACCCTCACGGCTTCACGTCACGCCCATTACGTAACATTTGGTGTGACAGCATTCACTCGGCATGGGTTGTGCTGGCTTCATCTATAGAAGTTTCTTCCCAAGTTCAACCATGACAGGCGATCGGATGCAAACGAATGGGTGATTTCCAGCAGTGCAATTGTCCAAGATCAGCCTTCGCCGTCATTAACAACGTTTTTTTTTTGTTGTTGACCACCACTGCACTACTTTCTGTCCAGAGGGTGGTCTGGGTCGATCGCTTCACGGATGTATTCTCCCTTCGTTCTTCTTTGTCATGTTCGTAAAAAAGGGAAAATTCTAGGGTTCACCTTATCACGTAACAAAAAAAAAGACATGTGACGTGGGAAAATCCCCATTAATGTAAAAATGGAGACAATTCTATAATTCAAAGCGGGGGTGTTTACAAATCTCTTCGGTATACATCTTTTGAGGTGCCTCACAAACGGGGCAATAAACCTAGCCCTCTCCTTTTTAGCACTTTCAAATAGTATGAAAAACTTGCAAAGAGTAAAATAATAAACAGTAGGTTTAATATCTGCATCACTACAATAGTATCCATTCTTTTCTTTCTTCTCTCAAGGATTTACGCTTGTTTTTATCTTGCAATATCTTTACGCGAACTCAGAGAAAACAGAGATCGTGTATTTTAATCAAAATGATAACATATCCTCTTGAAATGGCAATCGTCTGAAATTATATAGACCAGTTCATATCCCGCTTCAGCAATATCTTATCTAAGGAAAACGATGTCAACATAAGCTCAGACAAAGAATGGACTGCTATTGTCAGGTTATCGACCGTAGAGTAATTTGATCTGGTTGATAAAATAAAATGGAAATTCTTCCAAGACGGAGCCATGTCAATACTACTGCATGGCTGCACCATTTGGGCTCTAACAGAACGTTTGGAGAAAAGGTTAGACAGAAACTACAGAATAATGCTGTGAGCTATTTGGAACAAATATTGGAAGCATAACCCTGCAAAACTATAGCTATACTGCTAATTATATTCTATCACACAAACCATGTAATTAAGAGGAACGAGATATGTTGGGTATTGCTGGAAGAGTGAGAATGAACTCATAAGCGACGTTGTCCTTAGGACTCGTACACACGGACACACCAGTGTAGGGTGACCAGCAAAAAGTTACATCAATCAGCTCTGTACTGACACTGGAGGCTATGAGAAGGTCCTACTAAAAACAATGGTTGATAGGGACGGGTGGCGAAAGTCAAGAGAAGTCCTACCATCGGTCTATCTATCTTTAAATTTCCTCACTATAAAAGAAAAAAGAAAAAAAGAAAAATGTTCCATTGTTTTTTTAGGTACTTCAACCAATTGAAAGTTTGCTTGAATGTGCTGGAAGCTAAAAGAACACTTCTGAATAAACTTAACTTTCCTTTTTTTTATCAATTTTCTTCTTATTAAATACAGTTTAATTTTCGAGGCTTTGATATTCGAATCACTGACCACGTTCAGGCAAGATATTATATTTATTGCTTGTAAATATTGACAAGAAACAAAAAGCAAAACTTTATAACAAAAAAATACTACAACGTCATAGACGTGTTTTTTCCCAGTAGGCAATAAGTTAGCAACGAAAGAAACCAAACAAGTACAGGGTAATTGTAAAGGAACTTCCTTTCCTTATTTAAAAAAAAATCTCATAATTTATTTCTGTATCATTATTTAAACAGAAAAGGAATATGGTAAGAAGACACATAACACGGAGTTTTATTTAAGATTCTATATGGTCACCAGCATTCGCCTCCAGCCTCTCAGACTGCTTGGAGGTCGTATCAATTGATCTTCACAGGAACTCTTGTGGCATGGCAGAAATAAACCCTCTTATTCGTACTTCAAGTTCTTCCAAAGTCAATGGTTTCTTAGAGTAGACGTGTTCCTTTAACCAACCACAAAGAAAAAAGTCGTAAGATGTTAAATCAGAGCTTCTGGCCTGCTACTTATGCGGACCAAGTCTGTCCATCCATCTCCCGGGAAAAAGGTGACTCAGCCATTCACGAACAAGAATAGCAAAATGTAGAGGAGCACCATCCTGTATATATTAAATAATTAAGAAAAATGTAACTGCATATATGTTACGATTTTTGTGGCCATCTTTAGGCTTTAAGCAAGAGCGCTATATAGCGGAGATATTTTGTATTGAGGGCGCGATTCTTAGTGAAGAATCCTTGCGATCCTTCTTAGTATCCTTTAATATTTGGCATGATCCTTTGGTTGTTCCTTGGTGCTCTTCAGTCTTGCAGTTAGATCGTCAATGAGTGCAAATGGATGTGTGTCATTACCAGTCGATTAAGTAGTTAACCAACCAGGTATTCGGGCTGTTGATTTGCTGAGGTTTAAACCACATGACCTCGCTTAGTCTATGAATTTAAGTGGACTTGGGAGTCATGAAAATTAAGAGGTACTTCACTCTCCCCAGATCTCTAGAACCGGAACTTGGCCATCAGATGCAGTTTAGTGTAATGTCTATGACACATGAAGTATTTGATGATTGTTTGATTGGTTACATAAGTTTCACGTCATGTCAACCCTTATTGGGTTATTTTATGCCGAAGAAATTTTGTTTTATTCATTCTTGATGGAGATCTTTTAAACTCAATTTTTTAAACACACTTTTGAACTCATTTTTAATCTATTCAATCTATAGACGGGACCCTAACAGGTACTACCACTCCGGGTCAGGGTGGCTTACTCCTCGATCAGAATCTGGGCAATATGTATACCAGGATTTTGTAGATATAATTGCGACAAAAAGTGATATGGGAGAAATTGAATATACAAAGAAGGATATTAACAATCTAAAGTATAGCAGTATTTGAATCTGCAAGAGGACAAAGAGATGGTCTGAAGATTTCAAAAGGTTTGTTGTCAAGATCCCCAGGGGAAAACAAATAGACAACATCTAGGGGTCATGCAAATTCATGGCAACTAGTTATAATGTTTAGAAGATGCTGAAGATGTGGAAGAAAAACAAGAAGGTAAAAATTGTGAAACTAAATAGAATTAGTAAATAAGTCGAATTGTCCAAGAGACACTTTGATGGAAAAAGTGGCCAAGTTATTTGACTGCGTTGTTCACTGACAAGGTTTTCCACTTAGTTTCAGGAAAGAAAAGCTCGATAAAATCTTAGAATCTACTTACAGAAACGATTGGAGACAGTTTAATCGGAAAATAAACAAACACTTTCCATCGGTTGTGATTCCTTCAGATACTTTATTTTCTTATTTTTCCCCTTCTTTTTTCCTTGTTTATTTTTCATCTACTTCTCCTTCTTCATCCTCTTCTTCTTCTTCACCCATCTTCTTCTTCTTTGTTTTCCCCTTCTTTTTTCCTTGTTTATTTTTCATCTACTTCTCCTTCTCCTTCTTCATCCTCTTCTTCTTCACCCATCTTCTTCTTCTTTGTTTTCCCCTTCTTTTGTCCTTGTTTATTTTTCATCTGCTTCTTCTTCTTCTTCTTCATCCTCTTCTTCTTCTTCTTCTTCTTCTTCTTCTTCTTCTTTGTTTTCCCCCTCTTTTTTCCTTGTTTATTTTTCCTCTACTTCTTCTTCTTCACCCATCTTCTTCTTTGTTTTCCATTCTATTTCATTTTTACCCTTCTTCTTTTTCTTCTTCAACCATCTTCCTCTTCTTTGTTTTCCCTTCTATTTCATTGTTTACCCTTCTTCTTCTTCTTCTTCTTCTTCTTCTTATTATTATTATTATTATTATTATTATTATTATTATTATTATTATTTCCAACTTATTTTAATATTTCTTATTATTTTTCTTCGTCATCCTCTTCTAGTTTCTTGTTTAACCTTCTTCCTTATTTATCCTCCTCCCCCTCCTTCTCCTTCTTCTTCTTCTATCACTAGCTTCACTATCAACCTTATTTTAAATTTTCTTCTTTTTTCTTCTTCTTTCTTCTTGTTATTTTTATTTTCCTTAACACTCTTCTCCTTCTTCTTCTTCTACTACTTTTAACACTAGCTCTACTCATGTAATCGGCTATTTTCTATTAAACAAAAAAAGACATTGGTTAACTAAAAAAAAGACTCTTTTCCATGGGCCACTCCAGGATCCGAGACGTGTCTTCTCCTATTTTATGCGTAATGGACTGTTTATTTTCATGTGAGTAAATTCTATTGTCTGAGACAGTAGGCGTTGAAGAATGACATATACACTGTCTAGAGGGCAGCTTCTAAAATCTAACAAATACATTAAAAAATAATAAACGGATAGATGCAAATATCCCTTCAAGATTTTCTTCAGTAGCTTGGCGGGAAATGATGTAAAAGAAATGGACTTTCTAAAAGCAAGTAAAGTATAGTTAGATAAATTTAATAAAGGCCATCGACAACAAAGAAAAGACGTCACGGTGTAAATTTAAAAAAAAGAAGTGTATAACAATGCTAAATAATAGCAAGTGACGAATAGTGGAGTATTGGAAAAGTTCCTTCAAGACAATGAAATACAACTTTTAAATCAAACACAATTTAAAATGTTGTGAGTATCAAAAAGGTGGGTTAGTTGTTTTATATGACAACCCTTCAAGATTAATTAATACCAAAGTCAGCAAGCCCTGTTTTTTTGGTGGGTGGGTGAATAGGGAGTTTCTTTTTTTAAAAAGATTTTTGGTAGCAGGTAATTAGGTAGGAACGGATTGGCTTCGGTAATTTGGCCGTGTTTTGTCTTCTCAGCGTTCTGATTTACTACCTTGTCAAACCGTTGGAGAACTGCGCGTTGACTCTGTTGTTTATATCCCTCTACAACAATAGTAATAACACTTTCCCGGGTTTTTAAAGTTGTTGATTAAATGATTTAGTACCAACACATATGACGTCTTTTTTATTGTATATATTTTTATTTACTGTTGTTCGAGATACGACTGACTAAACAGCACTAGGCAGCGTCGTCAGTTATGTTATTAACTGGTTTCATTGGAGGGTGTCGGGTCTTCCAACATAATACCCCCCTCAGTCATTCAGAATACACCGACTGAACCTCTGCACAGCGGTAAGAAATCCCATTGGGACCACCTGTTAGCAGTGGGTGGCGACCCGTGATGCTTAAGGATGGAATCTTGGTGGATGAGCAGTCCAGGACATGCAACACTCCATTTAGGCCCTTACTTTGGCAAGACGGACGGTTGCAGAGACGCTTTTCGATCAATCGGCTGGTCATGTCATGTCAAGCCCTAGCACTTATACGATTACCCCAAGCTTATTGCCCTTATGGCAAGTCCCAACCCTTTTTATCATATGGGCGCTAGAAGGCGGTGGATGAGGGTCTTCATTTCCTGAGAATGACGTTAAACTCTATCTGATGGTTAGGTTCCAGTTTTGGAGGTTTTGGGAATGTGGAGCACCCCTTCATCACCATTGTTCCCTGGTCCACTCTGACCCGGAATTGTAATACCTGTTAGAGTCACATCTATGGGTTAAATAGAAAAATGTGTTTATAAAAGAAATTGAGTATCCATTAAGAATGAATTTATTTTCAAAACTTTATCAGCATTAAATGACCCACTGAGGTTGATATACCGTAAAATAAAACAAACCAAACCAAAGTCAGCCTTTTCAAACAAGTGTATGGTTGGTTGGTTGGTTGGTTGGTTGGTTGAACCTTTTATGGGTTATTTTATGCCGAATACGTGTTGTTTTATTCATTCTTCGTGAGCACTCAATCTTTATAAAGCTCATTTTTAAACACATTTTTAAAACTCAACTTTTTCTAATTAACACATAGATGTGACCTGGGTCAGAGTTGACATGGCAGCAATGGGGTCAATGGGTACTACCCGTTTCCCAGAGATCCAGAAATGGAAATTCACCATCAGATAGAGTTTACCGTTATACCCTGTACTCTCTATCACATATATGATAAAAAGTGTATGGGCTTTGCCATAAGAGCAACAGGGTCGGGACAATCATATAGGTTTTAGGGTTTGACGTGACCATCTTCGACTGTCAATTTAGCTTAAGCACTATCTTGTACTAGCGCCTATATGATTGTCCCAACCCTTTAGCCCTCATGGACAGCCCCCAATCCCTTATCATATGGGTGCTATAAGGCTCTGACTGAGGGGTTTTATGTTTTGGGTATGACGTTAAACTCTATATGATGGTGAAGTTATATTCTGGAGCTCTAAGGAATGTGGAGTACCCCTTCATCACCATTGCGCTCCACTGTGACCCTAATTGTTAGTACCTGTTAGGGTCCCATTTATGGGTTAAATAGAAAAAAATGTTTATAATAAAAACAATTGAGTTTTAAAATTTTCTACCAAATTATCGCTACGTATATTTCAAAACTTAAAAGACCCACACCCAACCAAACTGATGGTAAGGTTCTAATTCTAAAGCTCTGGAGAATGTGGAATACCCTTGATCACCATTATTTCCAGGATCACTCTGACCTGGAGTAGTAGCAACTGTTAATGTCCTATCTGTCGGTTAAATAGAAAAAAATAATTTTAAAAAAGGGAATACCCATGAAAAATGAATAAATCAAAAACGTCTTTGGCATAAAACGACGCAGTGAGTTGACATGACATAAAAACCAACCAACCAACCAACCTATCACGCGATATTTTGCTTTTCCTATCCCGGTAGTCACCCAATGAATAATTTCACGTCGTGATCTGTTTTTGTCTTTTTCCGGCTTTCAACTTTTTCTATTGATGAAGTATTGCACTATGAAAAAGAGAAGCGAAAGATAACGAGAGGGAGAGGGTGTGTGTGTGTGTGTGTAAGAGAGAGAGAGAGAGAGAGGGAGAGAGAGAGAGAGAGAGAGAGAGGGGGGGTGAGAGACAGGAAGAGAGAGCGTCTTCCGAAATTGACAATTTGGCATTCGTCACTAACGATTTGACTTCACCTTGAGAAGGTGCGCTTCAGATTGTTTTTGTTTTCTCGGAAACACACACACACAC
>CM042141.1:138805297-138818557 GCA_023376005.1 Doryteuthis pealeii
ATCGGCAAAAGTAGCAGTAAGCAGTTTCGTTTATTTGTTGTTTTTAAATTCATGCATTCTTCTTTAAATAATATTTTCTTTTCTTGTTTTTTTTTGTTTGTTTTTTTTCTTTTTTCTGTTTATGACAAACCAATCAGAATTAGCCTGCAGACAAAACAAGTTTTTGGCGGATTCAGCACTCTGTCACGTCTATCTTTAAAATATGACCGATTTTTCATGACTTCAACACGGTTAGAAAAGTGTGTTTTGATTCATCAATATGTATGAAATAATTTCGAGTGTTTAAGGTTTTATTAAGAGAATATCTTAAATAATGGCGTCCACTATATTGCTACATATGCGCGGTGAAATGAGTTATCGCTGAAAGCCTCACTGAAGAAGTTCTTCTTTTGTACCGTAAGTGTGGTAAAACTGTCAAATTATCTGTATGTAATTTAAAAAAAAACAAAAAAAAACAGTATTTTAACCAATAAACGACCAGTGTTGTCTCATAAAATAAAGCAATATTACAGTTAGCACAAGACTAGGGATATAGGGGATCGAATGAGAATCAAAATCACTACTCAATATGTATTTATATATGGGGTAATTTTGTAAACATCTAATGTCATATATATGTATATATATATATATCATCATCATCATCATGTCGCGCAATTTGCACAGATATCCATGACGGTCTCTCGCCAACCCTCCCTATCACTCATCGATTCTGGGAGCTCCTCCGCGCAGCATCCAGTATCTTTACATAGTTGGTCAATGTAGGTTCTGGCTGGGCGGCCTACGTTAGCATGTACATGTGTTGGCCTCCACAGTAATACGTCGCTTACGAGCTCATCCCTACTTCTCCAGCAGTGCCCCGCATGCCTAGCCCTCCTTACTCGTATGGTTTGTGATATGGGAGGCAGGTGGTCATACAGCTGCTTCTTGGTTGGGTGCTGTTTCCACGACTTATTCAGGACTGCTCGCAATATATATATATATATATATATATATATATATATATAATATATATATATATATGTGTGTGTGTGTGGTGTGTGTGTATGTGTGTAAAAATGGAAATTGGAATTGAATCAGACAATATGAGAAAGAATGAATAAAGAAAAGAAAGAAACGAATGGATAATAAAAGATGAATTTAATCAATATCACTTACACATGTGTTTCGGTCAGTTCATCTGTGTGAAAATATTCCGCACACAGAGAAGATTCGACCTTCATCAGAGTGAAATTTTATTTTAGATGTATATATATTTATTTTATATATATATATATATATATATATATATACATATATATATATATATTAGATATATATATATATATATATATATATATTTATATATGTATATTTATTTATATATATATATATATATATATATATATATATATATATATATTTGTGTGTGTGTTTGTGTGAAGAGAGAGAGCGAGAGAGAAGGAAGAGACTGAGAGAGAGAGAGAGAGAGAGAGAGAGAGAGAGAGAGAGAGAGAGAGAGAGAAGGAATAGACTGAGAGATAGACAGACAGACAAAGTGTCAACAGTATTTGCTAACTGTCGGTTTCTCGCCTATCTTATTTTGAAAATCTCAAATCTGCCAACTGCGCAAAATTAGTTTTCTCTGTCTCTTCCAACTTAGATGTATATGCTCTATCATTGATTATATATATATATATATATATATATATATATATATATATATATATATATATATAAGTGAATAGATTTAGTTAAGTGATTGGCTTTCTCTCATCACTCAAAACATCCGAGTAAGGTGAACATGACGTACATGACACTGCTGGAAAAGAAAGGACCTACATCGAGCAGCTCTATGCGAATTCTGATGTAGCACTGAGGACCTCCGAGAAAGATAGGGCTGGTTGGTGAGAGGATGTGATTGATATCCGTGCTGTAAGCACGACCCGATGATAATATATATATATATATAGTCATCCACAAAAAACGCAGTTCAACATATCACGTCTCTTCAGTGTGGCTAGACTTCAGCTAGGATCGAAACACGACTAAATTTCCATCAGTTAGGCTTCTTAACCATTGAACCATAAAAATACAGAACTGCAGTGTATATATAGCGAAAAGGTCATCTGTTTACTTTATATATACAGCATTTCTATTTTAGAATTAAAAAAAACTGATGAAGCCTTGTAAATTCACAGAGGCAAAATATTAATTGATTGAAATTGTTGTGTTTCATCCACAGTGTTTCTCAACTATTAATCACAAACGCACACACACACACACACACACACACACACCCACACACATATATATATATATATATATAGACATCCACAGACACGTGTTTCGACTTATAAGTCTCTTCAGTGTGGCTAGACATTCTGTGAGCTACCTACACCCGAGATAAAACTACGATCGATTTAGCATCGGTCGGACAGCTTAACCGCTCGGCTATCGTCTCCCACAGAATGTGAAGGAGATTTTAACTGTTTTACTACGCACATATGTATGTATAGGCAGGCATAGAGTGGTCCATCCCTTTTATAGGAGAACGTTGCGTTTATGCTTTAGTCAGCGGTCAATTATATTATATATATATATATATATATATATATATATATATATTGTTGTTATGAAAGCAAGATAATCTAATCCAATTTCTCTGACCTTCATATAATTATTCATCCTTTAAATTTTAAAAGAAAAGGAATAGTGAAAGTGTGCTACAAGTGTAAAAGAAAACAATGTAATTTTATTTCTAAAGGGATATTTTTAATCAATTAAAACAAAAAAATATTAAAGTAATAGAATAAAAATATAATATGATCAACCGTCCTCAATACTCATGGCACACCTATGAAAGCTTCACGGTACACTAGGATTTTCAATCCTCTAAGTATTTTCTAATTCTCTTGATGATTAAGAAATACAGTTTCTTAAAAACTGACTGTAAATTATAATACTTAAAATCTTTAGATTGATTTAAACGGCATGTCAACCTGTCTAGGCCTAGAAGTTAGAGAATTGTCTTCATTGTATGTTCATATGTACATTTTTTCTGTAATTGTTTCTTCGATCAAATCTTAAGTCGTGTCTCATACTTTAGACAAGCATTTATTCTTATTCATATGTCTTTTACAATATATATCAACAGTGTCATACAACTCAAGCAAGATTTTGCTAGCCAGAGTGTTTTCTCTTCGTGTTGATTATAGCGGAATGATTAAAAGAAACAGTTCGATAAATATCTATTCACGGTTAATCAATCAACAAGCAGAACATTATAAAAAAAACGCCGGTGTGATATGTGGAGAAATTGAATTAATTAACATGTCAATTAAGAGTCGTTATCGTAATGGAAGTTTTTATACAAGAATTGTCGACTAAGAATGAATCAAACTCATTCCATATATTAATGCTGTTTATTGGTGCATAACTGTTCAAAGTAAACAAAAGAACAATCTAACGTTTGGTGTATTTGCATGCTTCAAGTATATTGTATACAGGCTGAACCATAATGATAAGACACATTTTAAATACGATTTTCTCAGATTATAAAAATGAAACAGAGTACTAAATATATTTATTACATAATTGATACACTGGAGTTTCACAGGGTGTCTAAGATTTGAATAGTTCCTTAAGTTTTATTACTTTCAGGTATTGATTTTGTTGATCCTCGTAATGCCGTGGAGTCCAAAAGAAATTGCATATGTAATCGAAGATTATCCATTGGCCATCCAGATCACCTGATCTAACCCCAGTCGACTATTTTCTGTGGGGATACCTGAAAGATCGAGTATACGCAGGCAGGCCCCACACGACAGCCGAACTGAAAGAAGGCATCCGTAGAGAGATGACAGTTATTCCAGTTGATATGCTAAACCACACTTTACGTGATATCAGAATTCGAGCTCTCGAATGTTTTCGTCATGATGGCGACCATCTCAATGGCATAATATTCAAATCTTAGATTACATATAAAACTTAAATATATTTAGTAATGTGTTGTTTTTGTAACCTGAGGAAATAGCATTTAAAATGTGTCCCATCATAATGGTCCACCCTGTATATATTTTGCCGCTTTCTTCTTTACTTTAACAATCAAAAGTATGTGCATTCTGGGCACAAGTATTTAACTTTTAATCTAATAAAATATTGTACTAAATTAGAAAGACTAACGAAATTAAATAAGAACTCATATAAAAAAGATTACACTTATTTTAATTATATTTTAATTGGTTTCTATATAAAATCATTCATAAGACTGATTGTAATACGTTGGGGAATAAAACAATAATAGAGATCAATAACACCATGTCATTATTTATTAAACCCTGTTTTGTCATAACCAGTATGTAAATTAACCACACCATATATAATGTAGACCTTTATTTCTTATAGATATATAATACATATTTCATGATTTTAATGTATTAATAAAAGGGCAGTTTTGCAGCAAATCTAACACTGCTAGGCTACACTAGAGACATCGTTAATAAATAAGATGATGATTAAGATTAAATAATTACTATTTCCTAATCGTGGAGAATATAAATTAAATAACCACGGAAAGTCTGACGTCAGTGGTGACATAGTCTAACTGTCTGTCTGTAACCGATATATAACTCCATTATAATAAGATGAAACGTTTGCATCTAAAAGTAAAATTAAGTAAATATTCAGAAATGAGGACATATTTATTTATACTAGCGAAAAATACACCCTCTGTGCACAAGTATTTAACTTTTAAATAGTATATTGAATTAGAAAGACTAATACAATTAAATACGAACACAAAATGACTACACTTATTTTTTACTTCACTCTAATAGAGTTCAATATAAAATCATACATATGATTGATGTTGATACGTTTGAGAATAAAACAATTATATTAGAAATCAATAACATCAAGCAATTATTTATTAAAAACGGTTTATGTACAAATTATTCACACCATATAATACGTAAACATTGATTTTCTAATGATATACAACACAAATCGCATTTTTCAAAATATTAATAATGTGAGCTGTTTTGAGGCAAATCTATCTCGGTTTGATCTAAAGATTGACATTCTTATTAAATAAGATACTAATTATGATTAAATAATGATTATCTGATAACCAGTGAGAATATAAGTTTAATAACTAAGGGGATCGTGCAGTCGCTGGTGACGTAGTTTCGGTTACATATAGTCAAATAATCTCCATTACAATAAGAGTTTTGAAACCATTATAGTTTTACAGGTTCTCTCACCCTACATTTCTATTAATAATTTGTAAAAAGCCCGAATAGTAACAGTTTAGTTTGCAAGACGTAAACTTCCCGTTTCCTACACGGTGAGAAATAGAAACAGCAATAAAGTCAGAGAGGGGAGAGAGAGAGGGGGGGGTACTTCTGCAACGCTGAGTTACTGTGAATACATAATATTAATCTCTTCCGCCCTCACCAAAATCTACGAACATCGGTCGACACTACCCACCGGCCATTCGGGTGGTGGAAAAGTAAATCTCTTGAAAAAGGGTATGGTGGAGGGAAGCAAGGCCAATTTATGCATCTTGATACTCTTTTTTTTCAGAACTGAAAAAATAACAAAATTGTAAGCTTGCTATGAATGTAGGAATTGGTCGAATGTAGATTATGCAAGAACTGTTAAATTACGAAATATATTGTCAAGAGACCGAAGTCGACTTGAAAGTGCGAGGCAAGTTAGAGGCTGCTATGATTAAAATTTCCTCAAGGTAAATTTTGTGCTGATCCATAATAAAACAAGTTGGATGGGGAAAAATAGTTCTTGTATTTGACAAGTCATTTTCATTTACATAAATCAAGCATACAAAAAGCGCCTGGTGTAGTTAGGTGGTCGTTAATATCAATATCAGGCAGTACGAGAAAATGTCATGCGAAGATCTATCTCGCAATTCAGATGGATCAGAGAGATTATCTTGCTAACCATTACACCACGATGGTACACACTAATGGCGTAAATGGCATAAGTGGTTTGTTTGTGAGTTCAATACCTGTGTCAGACAGTGCGAAAAAAAGTCCGGCGAGGATCGAACTCGCTACTCAGTAATAATTGAGTGGCGGTATTAGCTTGCTAAAAATTACTTTAAGAGGATACGCTCTGCTGGTTTCACTAGTATAAAAAGTTTAAGTATTTATGAAAAATAATATCTGAAAATGTCGCTTAGTATTCACAAAGAAATTGATTGGAAATCATCATCATCGTCATCATGTCGTGTTAATAGCACGGATATCCATGAAAATCTCTCGCCAACTATCCCTATCATTCATTGCTCTAAGGGGTCCCTATCACAGCATCCAGTATCCGTAAAAACGTGGTCCATGTAGATCTTTGCTGTAGATCTTTGCTGGACGGCCATCACTGACGTGCCCATGTGCTTGTTTAAGTAGGAGAACGTCACTTATGAGTTCATTCCCGCTTCTCCTACAGTGTCCAGAATGTCTTGTTTGTCTCACTCGGATAGTCTGTGTGATATGATGTGTTATTTTCCAGCATGCCACCATGCCGGTTGGACACAAGGGTTCAGCCACCTACGAATTGAAGCTCATGGGATCGCAGCACAAAAAATGCGTGGATCCCGTCGGCATTCCCCTATTGAGGCGCCTCAGGCACTTGACAATACACCCTGCACTGCCTTTTTAAATCAAGGGGGCAGGTGTTCCCTGGGGTGATGGCAACAAGGCATCTCACCTTTAATTCAATTTCTCCTCGGTCCAGTGGCCGAACCCACAGACCCAGGCCCTTGAGGAGAAAGGGTGTAATTGGCTGTACAGCTGCTTCCTGGTAGGGTAATGCTATTTATTTAAACCTCAATTATTTATAAAATTGTTTTACATTATTAATACTGTTGGCCTTATCTATATACTAATAACATGCAATTGTATTTATATATACAACAAAATAGCGGTTTACAGTGTGAACGGAAAGGCTAATTTACATATTGATATAAAAATTTGATTTTAATAAATATGTGCTTAGTATTATTGGTTTCTTATTGTTTGGTTTTATGTTAATGAATATAAGCAAAAATGTCGGGAATAAATCTTAAAAGAAATCTATTAAAAAGAAGAAATAAATGTCATTTTATTCATTACTTCCTATTTTAACTAAATAGTCAAATTAGGAAAATTTAGCAATGAAAGACGGTAGTGTTGGAAGAGTAACTTTAACTTGTTCTAATTCTTGATTATACCCTCTTCTGATTCAAATCTTTGTATTTGCATTCTTATTTAATTTATTTAGCCTTTCTAATTTGATATAATATTTTATTACATTAAATCATAAATACTTACACTTACAGGTAATTCGTTAAGGTCCAAGTTGTGCAGTCATACAGTAGCACTGATACAACTAAGGCTTGAAAGAATTGTCGCTTTAACATGTCAGTGAGATCCGATTACCATATGACTGATAATCTGTCTGTGGCAAACCATGCCTTCTCTATATGTGCATTAAACTCGCTTTCTGTGAATATTGAAAATTGATTGGCAGAGAAGAGTTGGACAGTGATACAATGGAAAATATGTAAACAACCTCGAGCGAATATGCAAAGAAATGGTATACAAGCAGATATCAGAAAATCTCATTGGAAAAATAGAAAGAATAAGAGACACTTTGATCCTCTATACAATCCGCGCAATAAGACTCGATCTTGAAAACAAGGGAAAACGCACCTGCTGTTGGAAAAGAAATAAACAATTACACTAAAAATTGAAAACAGCCGGATCTCAGGAAACTAAATAACAATATTGGCGCGCGCTTTTTCTCTCAAAGAAGAATTATTAGAAACACGAATATGAATTTTATGATTGCTCAAGGAGGTATAGAGGGTGTCGACTACATCCGCTGAGGTGATGAAGAAGGTCTTTCAGAGTAAAGCTTATATGTGCCACATGGATTCTTATCAAAACCATATAGATATATTGTGTGAACATGTAAAGCCGCCCTGTCGGCTGGGGTGTTAGAATGCACCGACTGCACCTCTGCAGAGGGGTAAGACTCCCCCAATGGGGCCACCTGTTGGCCGTGGGTGACGACCCGTGATGCTTAAGAATAGAGCCCAGGTAGATGAGCAGTTCATGACATGCAATACTCCACTTTGGCCCTATCTTGGGCTAGACTGGCGGTCGGAGAGGCCCCCTCCGATCAATCGCCTGGCCATGTCAAGCCCTAGCACCTATATGATTTTCCCAAACCTATTGCCCTTATGGCAAGCCCCAACCCCATTTTATCATATGGGTGCTAGAAGGCGGTGGCTGCGGGTCTACATGTCCTGGGAATGACGTTAAACTCTATCTGATGGTGAGGTTCCAGTTTTGGAAGATTGGGAAATGTGGAGCACCCCTTCATCACCATTGCTCCCTGGTCCACTCTGACCCGGAGTGGTAGTACCTGTTAGGGTCGCATCTATGGGTTAAATAGAAAAATGTATGTATAAAAAAATTGTATTATCCACTAAGAATTGATTTATTTCAAAACTTTATCGGCATTAAATGACCCACTGAGGTTAATATGCCGTAAAAAAAACAAAAAAAACAACAACAACAAAAAACAAACATTTAAAGCAAGGGTAGCCGGAATAATAATAAGTAGCAGTACCTGTGGATATATGTATATAATTTAATTTTAAATTATCATATTTTTCATGTTCTTTTATTTTTCTTTGTCCGTATATCCACAATACAGATGCATACCAATAGATCTATACAAGGATTATTTCAAAATCCCTAAAAGAGCTCAATGAAAGATAACGAATTAATTAAATACAGAGCAATATTTACACTTACAATAAGAAAGAAAAACTCAATAAACAGTCATTTGTTTACAATAAATTTATTTCAGCCGGTAACTCCATAAATGAACCCAGTTTCGTCATATACCCATTACAATATATATATATATATATATATATATATATATATATATATATATATATATATATATATATATATAAGAGTGAGAGAGGGATTCAGTGTAGGTGGACGTAGTGGTCTATCGTCGGTATAAGCCGGACAGCGAGGGAGTCTATCCCTTTTTCGTTAGGGCTAGACCAGGGAGATGTTTTGCGTCTGAGGCAGAGCGCCAACCCTGCCATCAGCTCCCCACTTTTGGCGCACTGATCCATACTGTGCTGAGTTGGCAAGGACCGGTATCGAAACAGGAACCATATGTTGATAATGAACATTGATCTATGAAAACATTGTAAAATAAATAAATATATATATATATATATATATATATATATATAGCGTGTTTGTTGGCGCGTGTATATGCATCTGAGCAATGTGTGCATCCCCACGTGTAAGGATTCAATAAAAAATATGATTGAATAAATCTAATTTTGATTCGATACTGTTAGACTTTAATAGCATAGATTTGATATTAGTTCCCATTTATTTTAGCATTTCTTGCGTCTTTGTGATGTTTTTTCCTATATTAATTCGGGTTAATCCGTCTGAGACGATAATCCGATATTTATGTCCGGTTCTACTCGTTAATAATGTGTCAACAAATGTGGAAACTTTGTAAAGCAGACACTTTCTGATGTCATTCGTCCTGTTTGAATTTCTATTTTAGCTAATATATATATATATATATATATATATATATATATATATATATATATATATAATCAATGGTATTATTATGGATTTACACTCATAATGAAGTTTCATGGTAATGAAATCATCAGATGAGTCCAATGGTTGAGATCTTAAAAACCAGTCGTGAAATCTCAACCATTTCACGACTGGTTTTTAAGATCTCTCATTCGAAGGTGGAACATTGATATTGCGAGAAATGGTGACTATGAAGAGAAGTAGGGATTTGATTCACAGAAGACCAGCTTCATTTTGATGTATGATACATGTTCCTGTGTTCGTAATTATACCTGTCCTAAACAAAATAGCAATACGTTTGACCCCCTCTCGTACACCGATAAAATTTAAGGTCATCTTAAAGATATTAAAATAAACAAGTCATTATATTATATTTCATTCGAGAACAAAGAAGATTCTTTATATTTCTTTATCGTATTAGCTCCAGGTTATTTTTCAGATCAGTGTTTAAGACCTTTATCTAAAAACTAGAAGTGGCTACCCGGCATCGCCTGGGTAGAGAGAGGTAGCAAAAGAGGTTAGTCTCACAGATCCACTATTACTGAATCACGAGTTGGATCCTCGCAGGATGCCCCATTTAAATCTCTATATGAAAAAATAGACCTCGCTTTGACCCAGCACCACTGAAAAGAAGTGTTAATGTCTATTATCTAAAATATTAAATGAAAATATATATATAATAAATGATATAATATTATATAATCAATGGTATTATTATGGATTTACACTCATAATTTGAAGTTTCATGGTAATGCAATCATCAGATGAGGCCAATGGTTGAGATATATATAAATGATTATAAATCTGTTCTGCTTTATTAGCATTGAGCATCTTTTCATGCCAATACTTTTCTCATTTTTTTCATTCTCTATTCATTTTATTATATTATATATATATATAAATATATAAATATATATATATATATATATATATATATATATATATATATATATATAATATATATTTGGGAGAATATGTGCTTAATTGAAGTCGAATCTAATTTTATTCAATTGAGCACATATTCTCCCAAATATTGTCGGCTGACAATAGCCATATCACAAACATCGTCTGTTTGTTTACTTCTCATATATATATATATATATATATATATATATATATATATATATATATATATATATCCGGTGTCTATAAAGTACTGCTACAGATTTGATATATAACCAGAAAATGGTAGGTTTGTTGAAATGCAATAATCAGACGTACGAACGTACACAACACATAGAGCTACAAGAGTTCCGATTTTCTGTGATTTTTACTCAATGATTCTATCATTTGTACAATGTGAGTTATTAAGCTTTCAATTTTAAAACTGCTGCAATACTATATGAATACGCTGTATATATAAGTCAGCAATGTTTGACGTACTGAGGAGTCGTGGCACGTCGAAACAGGACTGTCAGTGGATGACTATATATATATATATATATATATATATATATATATATATATATATATATATATATTTTCTATTATTTATTATTTTTTAATTTTATTTTTATTTATCTTACTATTAATTTATTTTATTATTTATATCTTAACTAGTATTTTCTTTTATACATCATTATACTCTAATGTTAAATTCAAAATCTTTTTATTTTACTTGTCTATTTATATTTCAATATACTACTCTGTTTTTTCTGTCCTGTCACTTTTTTTGTCTGTCTGGACACCCTAGAAATCAACTTTGAGATGTATCTCTTTTTTTCATTCACTTCCTGTTTTCTATGGTTCCAATCCTACACTGTTAAAAAATATATATAATTTTTTTAATTATTTTTTGTTTTTGTTTTGAATTTATATATATTCAGCTCTTTGGGTTTTTTGTGATATGCTTGTCCATAAGTGAATTGAGACCCATCTGATGAGACGAAAAATTGGGGAGCTGTTTAAATCAACTTAGATTTATATGGGCCCCAATTTTCGTTGAAATAAATTTATTATGGGATTACTGTATTGAGTTCTTCCTTCCTTTATTGATATATATATATATTATATATATATATATATATATATATATATATATATAATGGTGTGTGTGTGTGTGTGTGTATGTGTGTGTGTGTGTATGTGTGTGTGTGTGTGTTTTGATTGATTTTATCAATTTATTGATATGTTTGTTTTTTTTCAAGGATTTTTTTCAAGGATTTTGACAGTAGATTGTTTGCATTTTTTGGGGGTTTTTTTTTGCTATGTGGATTGGAAATCAGTTTAAGGGATAAGTTTATTGGGTAAAGTTCAAGTTAGTTATAAGCGATAGTTTGGTAGAAAGTTTTTTTTTTAACAATTTTTATGAACATTTTTTTTTCTATTCAACCCATAGATGGGCCCTAATAGGTACTACCACTTCGGGTCAGAGTGGACCTGGGAGCAATGGTGATGAAGGAGTGCTCCACATTTCTTAAGACCTCTAGAACGGAAACTTCACCATCAGATAGAATTTAACATCATTCCCAGGACATTTAGACCCTTAGCCCCCGCCGTCTAGTAAATATATGATAAGGGTTGGTGTTTGCCATTAAAGTAATAGGGTTGGCCAATCATATAGGTGCTAGGGCTTGACACGACAAGCCGATAAATCGGAGGCGACCTCTCCGACCGTCCGTCTAGCCAAAGTAAGGGTCTAAGAGGAGTGTATGTGTGTGTCTCTGGTATGTGTGTGAGAGTTTGTGGCTAATAATATGCTTGGAAACGAAGTTGTTGAAATTAAAACATTTCCCTTCTAGTTATATATTAGTTGTAACACAAGGCCAGAATTATGGGGTACACATTGAGAATCAAACTATGTATCTGTTGTGGGGTTTCAAGGGGTCAAAATAAGACAAAACGATGGGTAACAAATGTAGGAAAATGTATTAACAAAAGAGTAGACAATTACAGTAAAGAAAAGTGGGAATTGCGTCCGACAAATAGAGTTACGAGCTGACTCGCATTGGCTTCCTCTCAAGCCATAATTGTCCCTGTTACTTATAGTAACCGTCGGCGCATTCCATTAGTTATAAGATCTCTATCTACTTGATATATATTCTCAATGTGTACCCCATAATTCTGGCCTTGTGTTACAACTAATATATAACTAGAAGGGAAATGTTTAAGCCTGTTACTTTATGGCAAACACCAACCTTATCATATATTTACTAGACGGCGGGGCTAAGGGTCTAAATGTCCTGGGAATGATGTTAAATTCTATCTGATGGTGAAGTTTCCGTTTTAGAGGTCTTAAGAAATGTGGAGCACTCCTTCATCACCATTGCTCCCAGGTCCACTCTGACCGAAGTGGTAGTACCTATTCATTTCACTATCTGATCGGCCGAGACGGCAAAATCCACGCGATGACAGGTCTTCCTTTTCTTGTCAATCAACACTAGGTCTGGTCTAATTATTTGCATCTTCTCTTTTCTGTTATTTTTTATTTTTTTTATCTCTCTTCTTTCTTTCAATGATCTTTTTTTTAATGATATATGAAATAGATGGTATATCACCAATAACTTATCATGAACTCTGATTTCTATTCTAGCTTGTATTGTAAAATAATTAGGGATCTTAAGGCAATTATTTTAGTTTGTAAATTTAGGATTTTAGGTTTTTTAATTGTAGTTGGATGCTGTAGTTG
>CM042141.1:138818657-138841157 GCA_023376005.1 Doryteuthis pealeii
GTTGGCTCCGAACGGCCCCCGATATAACTTGCTGAATTATGTATGTGGCGCCTGTTGAGAAAGACTCCAATCGCCCGTGCCAGTAGTACAAAAAAACCCAGTTAATTCCACAGAATTAAGGTAGAGTTGAGAGCCTTCGCAGCGGGAAACAGTAACATCAGCTTCCTCCAGGTCCTGGAAGCAGGACTAAGGCTGTGATCGACGCTAATGGCGGATTTTGAGTGAAAATTGTTTTGTCAGTAGTGTAATTTTCCATGCCTGTGGAATTTCTTTACAATCCATTATTTTGATGGGCCAACGCAGATCTCATGATACAAGTTTATGCTTCTTCCATGATTCAGGTGGGTTCCAGTCATCCCATTCTACGTCATATCACGTATTGAGAAGGGTCCAAGCTTTCTTAAAATAATGCGTAGTTTGCGTCAATACCTCAAACCTACGGAGAAAAATAACCAAATATTAAGTATGGTCAAATTATCCCGAACACCCTGTTTGCTCTCTATATTATTCCTTGAATTATCGTAGGTATGTGAGCTCTCGAAATGGACCAAGCCAAATTCAACCTTCTGTTGTTAAAAAAGCGCTCAGCTTAGAATCATTCCTAAGGACTAACCTGCGATTTATCTATTCTAACATATATATATATATATATATATTATAAATATATTATAATATATAATATATTATATCGTGTGTGTGCGTGTGTGTGTTATAAGGAGAGGTTAGATAAATAGATACAGACAATGTCAACATTTATCCGAATACCCGTAATATATATAGATAAACACACACGAATGTATCAACATTTTGGACTTTTTGACACATTCTTATAGCTAAAAAATAATGTTTCCATTCATGATTCATTTCTATTCGGCAAATCAACCTTTAAACTGGGTGACTTTTTGACACACCTTGTATTCTGAAGAAATTAACCTTCCATTATATTAATTTATAATTCTATCTTGATATATAACAGCTTTAATCTCAACTTTTTACCACACCTTTATATGAAGAAAATAAACAGATTAGAAAAAAGTGCCGACAAAATAATGAATAAACAATGGAAAATTATAACGAAACACAAACAATTACATTAAAATTTAATATGTTTTGCTTTTGTTGTTTTAAAAGATCGTTAGAAATGAACATTATTATTAAAAACAGTGTATATTCGACAAGGGAAAGGTTAAAAGTTTGGAGTGGAGGGAGAAACAGAGAAGGAGGAGGAAAAAAGGTTTGTCACAGAAGTAGGTAAATATGTCTGAATGGGTAAATAGAAGAATCAAAGGACTGTAGGGTAAATAAAGCAGTGATAGATAGAGTTTCTCCACATGGTGCAGGTTTGATAAGTGCGCTGGGGGGGGGGGTTAACCTTCACCACTGCAGAAATCTACTTTGTGTATGTGAATCAGCGATCAATTGCAAAAATCAAAAACAATAAAACAAAGACCGACTATTTTCAATTACTACCAGCCTTCTCAAAAATCATAATTCCACGAGAACACGCATCAAAGAATAAAAGAAAATTGAAAATCATATTAAATTTTTCTAATTGTTATGTATATACTTATATCGATATAAGGTTATGTTAAAGATTTTTGTTGATATGCAAAGTAAAATCTGTTGTGAGCTGAGCGTTTGTTTTTCCGCTATTCAGAAGCCAAAATGAAGTGTTAAACTTCATTATAATTGAATATCTCTAAGTTTTGCTTTAAGGCCATTACTTGAAATATAAATAAGATTTGAATCATTGTCACTTGGGTCATTCAAAACAACTGAATGATGATTAAAATAATTTCAATTGTCTTGTTTGGCGAAGTATATACTTTGATGCGTGTATTGACAGTATAATCTATAGTGGCGTGTTCCAGCACATGCTTCAGTGATAATTAATCGATGATATATATATATTATATATAAATATATAATATATAGAGAGAGAGAGAGAGAGAGAGAGACAGAGGACAGAGGACAGAGACAGAGACAGGAGACAGAGATCGAAATAGCGTATTGGCATTTAAAAACTATGAATTAAAAAAAAGTGGAAACATTATTTTTTTTCGCGTCACTTCTTCAGAGAAAATAACTATTTCTCGTGAAGAGAGTGGGGGAAAAAAAAAAAGAAAAAAAATATAAGGGTCCCCACTCCCTTTTTAAAAAAATTCAATATTTTAAAATGCATACGCTATTTCGATCTATAATAAATTTTGTACCCACAAATAATATATATATATATATATATATTGTGTGTCTCTCTCCCCCCCCCTCTCTCTACTCTCTTCTCTTCTCTCTCTCTCTGCTCTCTCTCGTTGTGTGTGTGTGGTTTGTTGTGTGTGTGTGAAAGAAGGTTTTACATTTAATTACAGTACCGTTAAATGCAATATCATTTAAGATCGGATAATTGTATTTATTGTTCGTTTATTATTAGTTTTATATGCAAATATAGAAAGACTGTATACGAAACTATATATATTATATTATATATATATATATATATATATATATATAATATATGTAAAGTCGTCAGGTCGGCCTAATGTCGGTATCAGCCATACAGCGAGGGAGTCTATCCCCTTTTCATTTGCGCTAGACAAAGGAGATTGTTTTAGCGTCTGAGGTGGAGCGCCACACCTACCATCAGCTCCTTACTTTAACGCACAGATCCCTGTACTACTCATACGCTAAGTTGGTGAGGGCGGGTATCGAACTAGGAACCTTGTGGTTTCTAGCCGAACGCTCTACCGACTGAGCTAACCCGGCCCTTATATTTATGAACAATCGTCCAAATTTCTGCATTACAGGATATACCAGATTATTATTGTTATTATTGCAAGTAGAATATGCCAACAGGGAGAATATTTTTAGTCAGCGCATTATGTGTGTATGTTTTTGCGTGTTTGCATTTGTGGGAGGGTGTACGATATAAGAAATTAATAAACTGCCGCCACTCACCCCTTTTGTCGATGGTTGGTTTCTAGGACCACTTGGCGAAAATCAAGCACAGAGTGGACCGAAGAAAATAGTTAAATCTCTCTCTCTCTCTCTCTCTCTCCCCTCTCTCTCTCCCCCCCTCTCTCTCTCTCTCTCTCTCTCTCTCTCTCTCTCTTCTCTCTCTCTCTGCGTAGCTTGCAATCTTTTTTTTTTAATCGTAATCTTCTTGTCTTTCCAATGCACAGGTTTATCGGCGGTAAAAACGAAAAGAGACCCTTTGGAGCCCCACAGTTTTTTTAGTAGATTTATCCACCCACTAATAATTCAACTTGTTTCCGTCCTTCCAATATATTTGGTCCCCCTTCCCGCCAGTACTCTAGTTTTTCGGCACTGTTTCTCGGTGAAGTAAGCAGAGAAGTATTTCGTGAGTATATATAATATATATATATATATATATATATAATATAGTTTTTTGTGGGTACAAAATTTAATTATAGATCGAAATAGCGTATGCATTTTAAAATATTGAATTCTTAAAAAAAGGGGTGGTGACACTATTTTTTTTTTCTTTTTGGGCCACTCTCTATATAACGTTATAACGATATATATATAACGTTATTTCTCTGAAAAAAAATAAGGGTCCCCTTTATTTATTCAATAGTTTAAGATGCATACGCTATTTCGATCTATCTATCTATCTCTCTCTCCCTCTCACTTTCTCTCTCTCCCTCTCTCTCTCCTCTCTCTCTCTCTCTCTCTACACACACACACACACACACACACACACATATATATATATATATATATATATATATTAGTTATTTAGTATAGCAGAATTGAAAAATAAAGTGTTCGATTCCGGGTGTAAGATCTGTATCAAACGGATGATGCACAAAGCTTGTACCAACGTGTATGTGTATGTGAGTGTAGTATCAGTGTGAGCGTACATTCATACACATGGTGTAATGATTAGTCAGCTGGATTTGCAAACCATTGAGAGTGAGCTCGATTCTCATTAGGCACCACATACTTCTGGCCTTGTGCCACATCTAATCTAAGCTTAGAAAATAATTATATATGTGTTTGAGGATATGGATCTGAGTATACGTAATCACTTGTATGTGTGGATGTGTGCTAATGTGTATACGCGTATGTGTAATTACGCAATGTATAGGTATACATATATGTATACTTATGTATCTATTTTTAGTGTATGTCTGTATTTGGATATATGCATAGGTAATCAGACAGAAGGAGAAAAAGTGAAAAAGAATCAGTTGATAGCAAACGACGGACTACTTTTTCACCATAGGACAATACCAAAGGAAGAGCTTTAGCAAAGAGATACAAGAACCGCTCAATACACATAAAAATAAGTTGATATTCGTTGTATATTCTTTCCCAGACGAGTGGACTTGATGATACGTGGCTAATATGCTGCTTTGAAACCAATAATAACAATCGCACCTTAAATGCATTGTTATATATATATATATTTATATATATATATATATATATATATATATATATATAAGTAATCACCTATGTAAATAACATATATCCTATCCCTATTCGTTTTACCCTCACCTTATACAAATTTACTAGCCCCACCCCTCTTACCCTCCCAAACTGACAGAACCCCCCCAAAAAATTATAAATTTAAACCCCTGTATTCTCAGCAATTACTTCAGTAATAACCATGTTTTTGCTCATGTCTGATGATGCTGCATTGATGCAGTTGAAATAAACTATTACAACGAAGCAAATTTAAAGTTTTCTTCATTTGTTCAATATATTGCTCTGTCTGTCCACTTACTGGTTCTAGGCACATCGAACTCTCACTGTACTTTTATCACTACGATCAAACTATACCTGGAATGATGTTTATTATATATATATATATATATATATATATATATATATATATATATGGCTATTTTCAGCCGACAATATTTGGGAGAATATGTGCTTAATTGAAGTCAAACCTAATTTTTTTTTGAAAGTTAATTCATTAATGATTAATTAGGCGAGATTTAACTAGTTAAATGTAAGGCTAAACAAATCGAGAAAAATCAATCTATGTATGTACATTTCGGCCTATTAGGCCTCATCAGCAGAGCTATAGATACGAAGATCGCCTCGTGTGTGATTCGAAACCTGTATGTCGGATCGACAGAGCAAGCCTTTTACCCTTACACAAAACGGAACCTCGCGGTTTTTCATCACTTTGTTTAGGTAGTAGTAGTACTCATATTCCTCTTAAGAGACTTCGCACAAACCTATGTGAACGTAAACAAATATGGCTATTTTCAGCCGACAATATTTGGGAGAATATGTGCTTAATTGAAGTCAAACCTAATTTTGTTGAAAGTTAATTCATTAATGATTAATTAGGCGGGATTTAACTACTTAAATGTAAGGCTAAACAAATCGAGAAAAATCAATCTCTGTATGTACATTTCGGCCTATTAGGCCTCATCAGCAGAGCTATAGATACGAAGATCGCCTCAAAAAAACTTTCAAAAAAATTAGGTTGACTTCAATTAAGCACATATTCTCCCATATATATATATATATATATATATATATATATATATATATATATATATATATAAATATACGCTCACACACACACACATACACACACACGCACACAATCTTGAGGTTTGTTTCGCTGTCGTTCATCGCAAAATATTTATACACACACGCGCAACCACACACCTAAAAAATGCACAATGCATTTTTTTATACAAACACTTACACAGTCCCATACTCACACCGTAAAAGAGAATATTCGACGTCATATTTCAAACCGTCTTCTTTTTTCAAACTTCAAATTTTAAACAGACTGATAAACAAGGACTATCACTCGCTTTTCTCGATATTCTGTGATAACAAATGCCCTGAAGATGATCTAATTAATAGATCGAAACACTGCAGCGTCGACCAATAAACTCACCACTTAACTCATTTAAACCTGTGTTTTTTCAATCTTTCTTAATATACTACACGCACACACACACACACACACACACATATATATATCTTATTATAATGGAGATTGTGTTTTTCTGTCTGTAACCGAAACTATATTCCTACTCAAGTCACAATTCTCTTAGTTATTGACATCACATTCTCCATGATTTTATTTTTATCTAAATCTCAATTATTAATAAAATTGTCTTACATCATTAATACTGTTAACTATGTCTCCATACTGTCAACATGCAATTATATTTATATATACAACAAAATAGCAGTTTACAGTGTGAACGGGAAGGCTAATTTGCATATTAATATTAAAAAATCGAATTTAATAAATATGTGCTTAGTATTATTGATTTCTAACTGTTTGGTTTTATGTTAATGAATATAAGCAAAAATCTCTTCAATGAATCTTAAATGAAATCCATTAACAAGATGAAATAACTGTAATTTTATTCTTTACTTCCTCTTATAACTAAATACTTAAATTAGAAAAAATAACAATGGAAGACGAGAGTGATGGAAGAGTAAGTTTCAGTTGTTCCATTTTTTATTATACTCCCTCTGTTTCAAATCTTTTATTATACTCCCTCTGTTTCGAATCTTGTTATCTGTATTCTTATTTAGTTTCATTAGCCTTTCTAATTTAATACAATATTTTATTACATTAAAACTTAAATACTTGCACCCGGAGGGTGCATATATTTGCTAGTATATATAAATATATATATATAATTTGTCATATCACAAGTATGTTCGTTATTTGTTGTCATCTACTGACATTTATGATAATCAACATAATTTATGTATACGTATAAAGACCTTATAGCTTAACATAGTTGTGGTACAAAGACAAAAATATGGAGTATCCAGTGAGATTTGAACTAGCTAGTAATCGTGATTGTTTGACTAGCTCGTTAGATATCAAGCCATCTTTGTTTCAAATGGCAAACATAATATATATAATATATATATATATATATATATATATATATATATATATATTGTAAACAAGTTTTGTTTAGAATGGCTTTTTGCCGATAATTTTGGGAGAATAAGTGCTTAATTGGAGTCGGACCTAATTTTTGAAAATTAATTAATTAATAATGAATTAGGCGGAATACCTATTAAATGTATGGCTAAACAAATCGAGAAAAATCAATCTCTGTATGTACATTTCGGCCTATTAGGCCTCATCAGCAGAGCTGTAGATCGGAAGACCGCCCTGTGCGTGATTTGAAACCGGACTGCAAGCTGACAGGCCGATCCCATAACCTCTACACTAAACAGATCTATAGCTCTGCTGATGAGCCTAATAGAGATTGATTTTTCTCGATTTGTTTAGCCATACATTTAATAGGTATTCCCGCCTAATTCATTATTAATTAATTAATTTTCAAAATTAGGTCCGACTCCAATTAAGCATATATTATATAATATATATATGTGTGTGTGTGTGTGTGTGTGTAATGCTATATCATCCCAATGAAGGGAAGAATTGAGCACTCAGCTTCAATATTTTACAGCATCCAATTCTCATATACAATCAACCTTGTCCATGATTTGAACCCGGGTCGCCATGTCCAATTCCTAGGACGATAACCATTACTCTACGCTATATTAGAATTAATTTCCTGGTTATTCAACCTTCCCGTTAAAGGTATTTCAATATTGTTACTGTTGTACTCCCGAGTTTATCATATCAGCGTTAGATCGTGGTCATTCACTGGAGTATGAGTGACAGCAAGTCTCCTCAGCTTTCCAGGACTCTTTTGTGTATTCTGGCCGATCTTAATAGTATTTGAATAGTCTCGTTTCTTCCTCTGATTTCCAGTTCTTCCATTCTGTTTTCCATACCCTTGAGGCCGTTTTGGTTTCATCTGCACGTTCCTTTTTTTTCTCCAGTTATCTGACAAGGCCTAGGAATTTATCTCTCTTTTCATTTCCTTTCATTTTTACTGTGATCTGCACTGCGGCTAAATCCACAAGATGACAAGTTCTGTCTTATAATTATTTCACTCCTTAAGAGTTTTCAAATTCCAGGTTAGCTGGTAGTCTTTCACTGGTCCTTGTCCAGGATTTGAACCCGTGTCGTCATGTCAAATTCCTACGACGATAACCATTACTCCACATTATATTAGAATTAATGCCACGGTTATCCAAATTCCCTATGATAAGTATTACATAAACTAACATTCAACTTTTCCTTCGAAGTACTTCTCTTATGTTGGCAACCCATCGTCTATTTTAGACGATGGCGTAGTTTCTCTCTCTCTCTCTCTCTCTCTCTCTCTCTCTCTCTCTCTCTCTCTCTCTCTCTCTCTCTCTCTCTCACTTACAGCTACGTGGTGGCTGAACAGACCGACCCTCGAATGGCAGTCTCTGGTGCAATGGCTGCAAACAAAAGGTGGTGCTTTCTGTAGGTGTTGGGGGAGCTGCTGTTTCTCCTTTCTTTTAGCTCTCTTTTCTGTGGCAGCTTTTTTCCTCTCTTCTTCACTTCTTTTTGTTCCTTGTTTGACGAGGAGGCGCCAGGTTGCACGGTCTTCTGCACAAGCCTCCCACGTGTCTATGTCGATGCGGCATGTCTTCAGGTCTCTGTTGCAGACATCTTTGAAGCGTAGGCATGGTCTCCCTGACGGTCGGATGCCCTCTACTAATTCACCATACAGTAGATCTTTGGGGATGCGGACTTTGTTCCTCCTCCTGACATGGCCAAGCCAGCGCAGGCGTCTCTCGCAGATGATGGCGGGCATGCTGTTTATGTTTGCTCGTTCCAGAACTTCTGTGTTAGGCACTTTGTCCTGCCAGCCTTCTCTTATATCAATATCAAAAATAAATAAGTATCATATATAATACTCAGTAAAAGATAAACATTATTTTCGCTGAAGCTTTACTGATCTTTTTTTAATAGGCCGGAGATAGTATATTTTCATACGTTCAAAATCCAAATCTCCCATTTCTGCAGACATTACCACTTGCTTCTTAAACATTATGCATCGAACCATTACGTATATCAATATCGAAAAGAAAGGAGTGTGATATATAGTAGTCGGTAAAAAGATAAACATTCTTTTTGCTGACGCTTTTCTGATCTCTTTCTTCTTTTTTTTTTTTTGAGCCGGCGATAGTACATTTGCATACTTTCAAAATCCAAATCCCCCAGTTGTAACAAACATTGCCGCTTGCTTCTTAAACATTATGCATGGAACCATTTAATTGCCCTCATATTTCACAGGTTCCTCGACGATAGCGAGACACTTTCAAGACCCTTTATTACCAAGTGTCGGTATGAATAATAAAAACTTGAACCACGGTCGCATAAGGACTGATAGATAAAAAGAACACTTATAAATGAACGGTGTATCTTGTCGGCCCTGGGCCATAGCACTTTATGAGTTTCCATATAAATTTCATCTAAAAATCTTTGCTGAAAAAAGAAGAAAAAGAAGTCTCGCCGACAGCAATACATTATCCATGAGACACGGACAGAATTGCAAAGGAAATAGTCCTCGGCTTCTCATCTGAAATCGTTTCCATTATTATTATCATTATTACTCCTTGCGAGCTTTTTCACAATAGCGTCAACTAGTGGTCTTCATTGAAGTGTGAGTTGAGTGACAGTTAGTCTCTCCAGGTCTCCAGGACTCTTCTCAGTGTTCTAACTGATATCGCTCCCATTTATATATTAATATTCTTGTTCCTTAGTCTACCTACCGTTATCATCTTGCAACATAACCCTGATTAAACATGAGACTGTTCAAATCAAATCCTAATTAGCTGGTGTCGCTGAGACGTCGAAATCGTTTTTCTTATGGGTGTCGTCACCTCTGCTAAATAATGGGCAATTCCGTTTTTATTACAGAGAAAGAAAGAAAGAAAACAAACATGCTACACAGAAAATTATAATAAAGAAATAAAAAGAGTAAGGGAAGAATAAAGTGAGGAGTGAGCGCGCATACGCGATAACGCTAATCTTTTTCAATCGAACATAATGGAAAGATGAAAACAAGGAAAAACAGTGAGAGATAGTTAAATCAAGATTATTATACTTTTTACATTTTGAACTATTTAGCGATAGCTCTTAAGTTCACACATCAAACGTTGAATTAATTAAATTATCATACTGTGGCATGTCGACAGATCCTGCAAATAAACAATAATCTATTTGTTTAACATGTTGTTCTTGAGTTGGGTTGAAAATACGAGTTGTGGAGAGAGGCGCTGACTGTCGAGTAGTGGTCGTTGATCGCCCTCTTACAAGGAAGACAAAGGTGACACAAGTCTTCTAAACAATTATTGAATTCCTATTATTTTTACGAGCAAGTATATGCACCCTCCTGGTGTAATTATCTAAGTTTTACTGTAATAAAATATTATAAATCAGAAAAGTTAATGAAATTAAAAAAGAATGCAGATAAAAATATTTGAAACAGAGGGGGTTATAATCTAAAAATAGAACAACTGAAACTTACTCTTTCATCACTCTTGTCTTTCATTTCTAAATTTTCCTAATTTAACTATTTACTTAAAATAGGAAGTAAAGAATAAAATAACATTTATTTCCTCTTGTTAATCAATTTGTTTTAAAATTTATCCCCGAAACATTTGCTCATATTCATTAAGATAAAATCTAACAATTAGGAATCAATAATACCAAGCAAATATTTATTAAAATCAAATGTTTAATATCAATATACAAATTAGCATCCCCCATTACCACTTTAAGCTGCTATTTTGTTGTATATATAAATACAATTCCATGTTATTAGTATGTAGGTAAGGCCAGCAGTATTAATAATGTAAAACAATTTTATTAATAATTGAGGTTTAAATAAATATAAATTCACGGAGCATGTGACGTAAATAACTAAGGGAATTATGACTTGAGTAGTGATATAGTTCCGGTTACAGAGAAACAAATACACAATCGTCATTATAAGATTAGTCTGAATGAAATGAGAATTCCATAAATTGCAATTTGTACATCTACATAGAATATTTTCCTCTGGCACTCTTGAGTTTGCTACTTCAGGAGTGCTACTATTCTCACCGTCATTTATCTTATTATAGTGGAGATTCGATGTATGGCTGTCTGTAACGGAAACTATGTCAATGCTAACGTCACAGTAACCTCAGAAATTGCGTAAGTTCATCCATGATAATTTAATTTATAGTCAGAATCATTAAAACATAGACTATATCTTATTTATTTAAGAGGTCTCTATGAAAATAGGAGTTAAACTTTCTTCAAAAAAGCCCATTTGCGAAATTTTTTATCAATTTTAACAATTATTTTTTTACTCTCACCGAAAAATTTAACTAAAACGTTTTATAGATAAATAAATACCTACGGCTTTGTGTAAAAATTTATGTGTAAAATATTCAAAGTAATTATTTAATTATTAATTTATAGATGCACGTGACATTTTATTTGAGGGAGACAGAACTAATTTATGTTCCAAATGGTTTTATTTATCTACTCATAGGAAACTCAACATGTTTTTGTTGAGTGGGGCCCAAAAAGAAGGGAGCCCAACGCCTTCTCACAGGCTAAACTTTCTATTTGCAAACACCGACTTCTTCTTCTTCTTCTTCTTCTTCTTCTTCTTCTTCTTCTTCTTCGTCGTCGTCGTCGTCGTCGTCGTCGAATCCTCTAGCAGCTACCGTAGCAACACACGTTTCTGCTCTTCCCGCTTCTGGGTGTTTCCTTCTATTTATACACAGGTATGCTTCTCTCATCCGGGCGTCTGTGCTTCACATACGAGACTGTCAACTCAATCCCAGTTGCCAGAATGCCAGCAGATATAATCCGGGCATCTGGCGTTCACATACGGGACAGTGGCATCTCGATTCCGGTGCCCGCGCCAAAGTGTCACCTTTTCGCATTCTGAAGGACGCGGGTTCGATCCTAGGTCAGTCCTACACGCCAGGCAAAACCTAGCACGCTTCCTTCGAGATTACGGCAAGTTTTCATGTTCAACTCGTGTTCTCTGTCACACTACTCCTTTAGTAAATTTGATGATTTTACTCACTTCTGATACAAACCCTCAAACATTAAAGTTTTAACTCCCATCCCTCAGGCAATGTCTTTTAAAAAATCATTTTAATACCGCCTAAAAGAAAGCATGCATTATCTTTGTTAAAAAAGACATGAGTATTTATGCACGATAGGTCGGTAATAAGCCCCAAACTAAGAGAAATTTAACTTATAAGAAGATTGGAAGCGCTTGGTGTAATGGTTAACGTCATGGGAAATGGACTCGTCGCCCCGAGTTCAAATCCTGGACGTGGGAATTGCATTTCACTTATCGCTAATACCCTTGGGAAAGCTATGAATCCTACCCCCCTCCAGCTATGGGTAAATAGCAGGACAGACTGGGTTATTCAACCATGGTTAAGTAACCAGTCTAGGAGAAGGAAAACTCTGAATTCAAACCTGTTGAACTCCGCTTAAGAAATTGACCTTGTGTCGTATCCTGCTCGTGCGGAGGGGTTGGTAAATATATATAAGAAGAAATGAAACTAGTAGACATTAATCCAATCCGTTCGCTACGGACAGGATGTGACACAAGATTGCAAATATGGGATATCCATCAATGATTGTACTCGCTATTCTGTAGCAATTGACTTGCGAGAAGTTTGCAAACCATTACACCACGATAGGACGCCGTGTTCACCACGGCTTGGATGTGACATGAAGTCGAACGTATGGGGCATCCTGCAAGGATAGAACTCTCTATTGAGTAGTAATTGATACGTGGGATCTAATTTACACACCATTATACCACGATAGTACGCTCAAAAAAATTAGGATGTTAATTTGGTTTCCAAGATTTCTAGCGACTTCTTGCGGAATATTATCAATAGTTTGTTTTAAAAACTATCCAGGCACCGCCAAGTTCTGTTTAAGTTTTGATTCCTTTTCGATACAAGAAAAATGAATAAGTAAAAGTTTATACAAACATTACAAAGACAACCACAAACAAGTTTATAGACATTTTCATGAGAAATTCCTCTTTATATCTGCCTCAAACGGTGCAATAGATTTCAAACTCTGCTAGTAGACCATTACAAGTAAATTCAATTCTCACTGGGTCACCCTTCTAATGGCCTTGCGCCACACCTAAGCTAAGATTAATAAATAACTATTTCTATACTTTTCTTTTACTACCATTATTAATTTAAACAAGTATTTTCTTTCATATTTTAATTCATGGTGGCTTTTTTATGTAAACTGTTACATACACCCATCGCTTCAACGCTATACAGCGCATTTCATCAGAGAGACCAAAGAAAATTGAGGGCCATATATGCAAAAAACTTGGCAACAAACAACTATAAAGCACACTATTATTTTAAACACAACATTTAATTCAAGTTTGTAGTCTTTGGGAATCATAATACGAACGCCGACAGGCTAGAGTTTATAATGTCATTTTGGTGAAATTTCTTCTTCAAACTCAATTTAGAAAGGTTCATAATGAAAGGACTTTGCACTTATCTTTGTTTTATGGGTGATTTTTTTTCCGTGTTAATGATTATTCCGGTATTAGTTCTTTATCTGGCATTTTCAATCGTGGTAACTTTCTTCTTGGGAGACATTATTTGTCTTCCCTCCCCCACGAGATGTTCGCTGACCGGGTCCCGAGTACTAACTGTTGAAACTGACAACAGGGATCGCTTTCCCTTCCTCCAAATCGTGACGTCACCTCTCTCGGTACGTTTTGCGTACGTGGGTAAAGCAATGAGTGTAGTATCAGTTTTTCGTTTCCCTCCGCAAGGTCGGCTACGGCCATGACTAAGCGAAATTTTAGGGTCACATTCTGGGACCCCCCCTCTCCCGGTGTCAGCCAGTCTCTCAGAATATTCCAAAAGTTCTAAACCGTTTATCATTTGATTGAACGTAACAAAACTCACTCAGGTTGTCATCTTATGACATCAAGGATCCATACAGATTAAAAACAATTATAAAGGATAAGCTTAACTTTTTTTCCTGTAATATCTCGTAAACCAACAACAAATGTTTGTATCCGTAACAGGTTTCAATATTTTTGCTGTTCGGGGGAATGTTATTAATATTAAATAAATCATACATTATTTTTGTTAAAATAGATGGGAGTATTTGTGTACGATAGGTGGGCAATTCTTCATCAATTTTTGAGGAATAAATAATACCTCAGGTTTCTTATCTGAGTTATTGATGAATATGAGAAAACAGATTAGCTAATGGTTTGTACATAGATGGAAAGCATTTAACCATATGTTATATTATCTATTCCGGGTGATATTCATTTTGGGAATTTTCTGAGTGGTAATGGAACTTTCCTAATGTATATATTGACATGTTTATGATCGATGTTCTTAATCTATTTTACGACACTTGAAAATTCTTTTAATATCTAATTACATGTGCCCAGACTATTTCTTTCTATCACCAATACATAAACATTCTCATATGTATACACCGTCTCATATGTATACCTACATATATACATACATACACACACATACATGCGTACATATATATGTGTATATATATGCGTCCGTAGGTATGTATTTACATATATGTATATGTGGAGAAAATTCAGAACAAACACGGAAGTTACAATGGATAGTAACATCATTCTAACACTCCGTGTTTGTTGTACATTTTCTTCACATAGTGTCGGATTAATGTCGTCATCTTACTCCCGTATATATATATATATATATAATATATATATATATATATTATATATATAAGGTGTGTCATAAAAGTATTGAGATTGAAGCTGTATCTACCAAGATAGAAATGAACAATTAATGGAACGTAATTTCTTTTAGAATACAAGGTGTGCCAAACAGTACAAAAATATATATACTTTTTTTACACACCTTGTATATATATATATATATATATAATATATATATATATATATATATATATTATATATATATATATATATCATGAAATTATTATTTCGAAATTTGTAGCTCAAAAAGATTTCTGATCAGCTATTTTTTAAAATTATCATTCATTTTCTGTCAATGATGTTTTTGCTCTACAATTTCCGATTATTTTAAACAATATGAAAGATCTATTATGAAAATGTCAACATGGAGGACATTCTGTCCATTTTGAAGGAAATACAATTATACAATAGAATATAGACATGAACCTAATCAATACCATACAACATGATCCAGATATATTTCAATATATAAAATATATATTTCAATATGTGAAATAATATTTCAATATATAAATAATTTTTCAATATATAAATAATGATAATAGTATTTCAATATATGGATATATAATATTTCAATATATAAAATAATATTTCAATACATAATATAATATTTCAATATATGAATTACATTTCAATATATAAAAAAATAATAATATTTCAATATATAAACTAATATTGTAAATATTTTTGTTGTTGCATTGGTAAGTGATTGATAGATTAATTAGATTAGTTCCGACGTAATTTTGCTAAGACGTTAAGGAATCACGTTCATAGTTACATATTTGTATAGTTATTCCTTACGTCAGAATTAATCTAATCTAATTCTCATGTAGTATAAATAATTTGTGTAATACTATGCTCTCCTTGTCGGAATGGAGAGATGTATTAAACGTTTGCTTACTTTATCCTCTCCTTGTCGGAATGGCTGAGATGATGACGTGTCTACTCTTCGTTACGTCTTGCACTCATTTTCGAATGGATAGATGATGTGTCCACGTTGCTTACGTTACGACTCTTACTTCTAATGGAGCGAAAGATGTGTGGATAAAGAAATATTCAATATGCTTATATATGTACCGGTACTACATCGGAGAAGGCTGGAATCCTGTTTGTTGGGCAGCTGTTACGTTGACTGGCAGTTCTATGATGCCATAGAGTCTGGACGCCAACTTGGGGCTGTAGATTATCTTGCTTTCTGCCATTTGGAGTTTTTATCAATAACTTCTTTTCACCCATGAATATTCATTTCCCCCAAATTACAACTGCCGAAAGCAAGATATTTCATGCATTCCTCCGTTAACGCATTCTCCTAGATTCCATTAGCACTCTGATCTTTCATACCTCTTTCATCCCCTTCGCCACGTACCATTTGCTCGTCCAATCAACCCACGCCTAATCATCACTTAAACTCTTTCGTTCTAATCCACATATCAGGACACCATCACGGCTTCACGTCACGCCCATTACGTAACATTTGGTGTGACAGCATTCACTCGGCATGGGTTGTGCTGGCTTCATCTATAGAAGTTTCTTCCCAAGTTCAACCATGACAGGCGATCGGATGCAAACGAATGGGTGATTTCCAGCAGTGCAATTGTCCAAGATCAGCCTTCGCCGTCATTAACAACGTTTTTTTTTGTTGTTGACCACCACTGCACTACTTCCTGTCCAGAGGGTGGTCTGGTTCGATCGCTTCACGGATGTATTCTCCCTTCGTTCTTCTTTGTCATGTTCGTAAAAAAGGGAAAATTCTAGGGTTCACCTTATCACGTAACCAAAAAAGACATGTGACGTGGGAAAATCCCCCTTAATGTAAAAATGGAGACAATTCTATCATTCAAAGCCAGAGTGTTTACAAATCTCTTCGGTATACACCTTTTGAGGTGCCTCACACACCAGGCAATAAATCTAGCCATCTCCCTTTTACCAGTTTCAAATAGTATGAAACACTTCCAAAGAGTAAAATAATGAATAGTAGGTTTACTATCTGCATCACTACAATAGTATCCATCTTTTTCTTTGTTCTCTGAAATATTTACGCTTGTTTTTATCTTGCAATATCTCTACGCGAACTCAGAGAAAACAGAGATCGTGTATTTTAATCAAAATGATAACTGAAATGGCAATCATCTGAAATTATATAGATCAGTTCATATCCCGCTCCAGCAATATCTTATCTAAGGAAAACGATGTCAACTTACGCACAGACAAAGCATGGACTGCTATTGTCAGGTTATCTACCGTAGAGTAATATGATCTCGTTGATAAAATAAAATGGAAATTCTTCCAAGACGGAGCCATGTCAATACAACTGCATGGCTGCACCATTTGGGCTCTAACAGAACGCTTGGAGAAAAGGCTAGACGGAAACTGCACAATAATGTTGTGTGTTATTTTGAACAAATCTTGAAAGCAGAACCCTGCAAAACAATAGCTATACTGGTAATTATCTTCCATCACACAAACCATGCAATTAAGAGGAACGAGATATGTTGCTGGAGGAGTAAGAATGAACTCATAAGCGACGTTGTCCTTAGGACTCGTACACAGGGACACACCAGTGTAGGATACCCGGCAAAAAACGTACATCAATCATCTCTGTACTGACACTGGAGGCTATGAGAAGGTCCTACTAAAAACAATGGTTGATAGGGAAGGGTGGCGAAAGTCAAGAGAATTCCTGCCATCGGTCTATCTATCTTTAAATGTTCTCACTATAAAAGAAAAAAGAAAAATGTTCCATTGTTTTTTAGGTACTTCAACCAATTGAAAATTTGCTTGAATGTGCTGAAAGCTAAAAGAACTATTCTGAATAAACTTAACTTTCCTTTTTTTATCAATTTCCTTCTTATTAAATACAGTTTAATTTTCGAGGCTTTGATATTCGAATCACTGACCATGTTCAGGCAAGATATTATATTTATTGCTTGTAAATATTGACAATAAACAAAAAGCAAAACTTTATAACAAAAAAATACTACAACGTCATAGACGTGTTTTTTCCCAGTAGGCAATAAGTTAGCAACGAAAGAAACCAAACAAGTACAGGGTAATTGTAAAGGAACTCCCTTTCCTTATTTAAAAAAAAATCTCATAATTTATTTCTGTATCATTATTTAAACAGAAAAGGAATATGGTAAGAAGACACATAACACGGAGTTTTATTTAAGATTCTATATGGTCACCAGCATTCGCCTCCAGCCTCTCAGACTGCTTGGAGGTCGTATCAATTGATCTTCACAGGAACTCTTGTGGCATGGCAGAAATAAACCCTCGTATTCGTACTTCAAGTTCTTCCAAAGTCAATGGTTTCTTAGAGTAGTCGTGTTCCTTTAAAAAAAAAATAAAACTCTTAAAAAAATCTAGTCAAATACTATTTTAAAAATTTATAAAATAATTAAAATTAGTGAAATAGATCACTAATTAACAAAATAAGGTTAAGAAAAAAAAATTCTTCAAATATCTAGTCAAATACTATTTTAAAAAATTCTAAAAAAAAATTTTTATTAGTGAAATAGATCACTAATTAGGACTGAGCCTATTCTAGTAGTGACCACCCCAAGCCGAGTTTAACAGGTTTGAATTCAGAGGTTTCCTTCTCCTAGACAGGTTGCCTAACCAAGGTTAAAGAGCTCAGTGAAATAGATCACTAATTAGGACTGAGTACTGCCAGTGGTTGACCAATAGGTTGGTCACATGGTTATCGGCGAGTCTATAAGTAGAAGTGTTACATATTAATTGGATCCCTATTACTTTTTAAAATAGTATAGAAATCCTTATGGCAATCAGTACAGCTGATGGCCTTGAGAGTGAGTGACAATGCTTGACCTCACTCTCACCTTGCGTTCTGGGATGATCGTGAGAATCGGAAGCGATAGAAAGCCCCTTTCGGTTTAAGGTGTAAGCAACTCAGTAGAGTTGCAGTAGTCAGTTGCAGAGTTAGAAGCTAGCAAGATGTGACTCTCAGCGCGCAGTTGTCTGGTCCTGGGGTTCCAGAATAAAATAACATCAAAGGTAAATCGAAGTCTTGTTATTACTAAAAGCTAACAATGACACAAGGCTTCTGATAAGAAATGGTCCCCAGCAGAACCAGACACGGAATCCCCATACAAGAAGACCAGACGAGACCTGTAGAAGATATACCAGACCATTAGAAGATACAAGACCAGAGTAAGACGTATAGATACTTAGTGCCGTCACAGAAAAGGCACTACGTAACAGGAGCACCATCCTGTATATATTAAATAATTAAGAAAAATGTAACTGCATATATGTTACGATTTCTGTGGCCATCTTTAGGCTTTAAGCAAGAGCGCTATATAGCGGAGATCCTTTGTATTGAGGGCGTGATTCTTAGTGAAGAATCCTTGCGACCCTCATTAGTATCCCTTAATATTGGGTATGATCCTTTGGTTGTTCCTTGGTGCTCCTCAGTCTTGCAGTTAGATCGTCAATGAGCGCAAATGCATGTGTGTCCATACCAGTCGATTAAGTAGTTAACCAACCACGTATTCGGGATGTTGATTGACTGAGCTTTAAACCACACGACCTCGCTTAGTCTATGAATTTAAGTGGACTTGGGAGTAATGAAAATTAAGGGGTACTTCACTCTCCCCAGGTCTCTAGAACCGGAACTTGGCCATCAGATGCCGTTTAGTGTAATGCCTCGGACACATGAAGTATTTGATGATTGTTTGATTGGTTGCATAAGTTTCACGTCATGTCAACCCTTGTTGGGTTATTTTATGCCGAAGAAATTTTGTTTTATTCATTCTTGAGGATATTTTTTAAACTCAATTTTTTAAACACACTTTTGAACTCATTTTAATCTATTCAATCTATAGATGCGGGACCCTAACAGGTTACTACCACTCCGGGTCAGGGTGGCTTACTCCTCGATCAGAATCTTGGCAATATGTTATACCAGGATTTTGTAGATATAATTGCGATAAAAAGTGATATGGGAGAGAAATTGAATATACAAATAAGGATATAACAATCTAAAGTATAGCAGTATTTGAATCTGCAAGAGGACAAAGAGATGGTCTGAAGATTTCAAAAGGTTTGTTGTCAAGATCCCCAGGGGAAAACAAATAGACAACATCTAGGGGTCATGCAAATTCATGGCAACTAGTTATAATGTTTAGAAGATGCTGAAGATGTGGAAGAAAAACAAGAAGGTAAAAATTGTGAAACTAAATAGAATTAGTAAATAAGTCGAATTGTCCAAGAGACACTTTGATGGAAAAAGTGGCCAAGTTATTTGACTGCGTTGTTCACTGACAAGGTTTTCCACTTAGTTTCAGGAAAGAAAAGCTCGATAAAATCTTAGAATCTACTTACAGAAACGATTGGAGACAGTTTAATCGGAAAATAAACAAACACTTTCCATCGGTTGTGATTCCTTCAGATACTTTATTTTCTTATTTTTCCCTTTCTTTTTTCCTTGTTTATTTTTCATCTACTTCTCCTTCTTCATCCTCTTCTTCTTTACCCATCTTCTTCTTGGTTTTCCCCTTCTTTTTTTCTTGTTTATTTTTCATCTACTTCTCCTTCTCTTTCTTCATCTTCTTCTTCTTCACCCATCTTTTTCTTCTTCTTTGTTTTCCCCTTCTTTTTTCCTTGTTTATTTTTCATCTACTTCTCCTTCTTCATCCTCTTCTTCTTCTTCTTCACCCATCTTCTGCTTCTTTGTTTTCCCCTTCTTTTTCCTTGTTTATTTTTCATCTACTTCTCCTTCTTCATCCTCTTCTCCTTCACCCATCTTTTTCTTCTTCTTTGTTTTCCCCTTCTTTTTTCCTTGTTTATTTTCATCTACTTCTCCTTCTTCATCCTCTTCTTCTTCTTCTTCACCCATCTTCTTCTTTGTTTTCCCCTTCTTTTGTCCTTGTTTATTTTTCATCTGCTTCTTCTTCTTCTTCTTCTTCTTCTTCTTCTTCTTCTTCTTCTTCTTCGTTTCTCCTTTTTTCCTTGTTTATTTTTCATCTACTTCTCCTTCTTCAACCTCTCCTTCTTCACCCATCTTCTTCTTCTTTGTTTTCCCCTTCTTTTTTCCTTGTTTATTTTTCTTCTTCTTTTGTTTTCCCTTTTGTTTCATTGTTTACCCTTCTTCTTCCTATTATTATTATTATTATTATTATTATTATTATTATTATTATTATTTCCAACTTATTTTAATATGTCTTATTATTTTTCTTCGTCATCCTCTTCTAGTTTCTTGTTTAACCTTCTTCTTCCTTATTTATCCTCTTCCTCCTCCTCCCCCTTCTTATTCTATCACTAGCTTCACTATCAACCTTATTTTAAAATTTATTTTCTTCTCTCTTCTTGTTATTTTTATTTTCCTTAACACTCTTCTCCTTCTTCTTCTTCTACTACTTTTAACACTAGCTCTACTCATGTAATCGGCTATTTTCTATTAAACAAAAAAGACATTGGTTAACTAAAAAAAAGACTCTTTTCCATGGGCCACTCCAGGATCCGAGACGTGTCTTCTCCTATTTTATGCGTAATGGACTGTTTATTTTCATGTGAGTAAATTCTATTGTCTGAGACAGTAGGCGTTGAAGAATGACATATACACTGTCTAGAGGGCAGCTTCTAAAATATAACAAAATACATTAAAAAATAATAAACGGATAGATGCAAATATCCCTTCAAGATTTTCTTCAGTAGCTTGGCGGGAAATGATGTAAAAGAAATGGACTTTCTAAAAGCAAGTAAAGTATAGTTAGATAAATTTAATAAAGGCCATCGACAACAAAGAAAAGACGTCACGGTGTAAATTTAAAAAAAAGAAGTGTATAACAATGCTAAATAATAGCAAGTGACGAATAGTGGAGTATTGGAAAAGTTCCTTCAAGACAATGAAATACAACTTTTAAATCAAACTCAATCAAAAATATTGTGAGTATCAAAAAGGTGGGTTAGTTGTTTTATATGTCAAGCCTTCAAGATTAATTAATACCAAAGTCAGCAAGCCCTGTTTTTTTGGTGGGTGGGTGAATAGGGAGTTTCTTTTTAAAAAAAGATTTTTGGTAGCAGGTAATTAGGTAGGAACTGATTGGCTCCTGTAATTTGGCCGTGTTATGTCTTCTCAGCGTTCTGATTTACTACCTTGTCAAACCGTTGGAGAACTGCGCGTTGACTCTGTTGTTTATATCCCTCTACACCAACAGTAATAACACTTTTCCGGGTTTTTAAAGTTGTTGATTAAATGATTTAGTACCAACACATATGACGTCTTTTTTATTGTATATATTTTTATTTACTGTTGTTCGAGATACGACTGACTAAACAGCACTAGGCAGCGTCGTCAGTTATGTTATTAACTGGTTTCATTGGAGGGTGTCTGGTCTTCCAACATAATACCCCCCTCAGTCAGTCAGAATATACCGACTGAACCTCTGCACAGCGGTAAGAACCCCCAATGGGACCACCTGTTAGCAGTGGGTGGCGAACCGGGATGCTTAAGGACGGAATCCTGGTGGAATCCAGGACATGCAACACTCAATTTAGACCCTTACTTTGGCAAGACGGGCGGTTGCAGAAACGCTTTTCAATCAATCGGCTGGAAATGTCATGTCAAGCCCTAGCACGTATATGATTACCCCAACCCTATTGCTCTTATGGCAAGCCCAACCTATTTATCATATGGGTGTTAGAAGACGGTGAGTGAGGGTATTCATGTCCTGGGAATGACGTTAAACTCTGTCTGATGGTTAGGCTCCAGTTTTGGAGGTTAGAGGAATGTGGAGCACCCTTTCATCACCATTGTTATCTGGACCACTCTGACCCAGAGTTGTAGTACCTGTTAGAGTCACATCTATGGGTTAAATAGAAAAAATGTGTT
>CM042141.1:138848657-138881157 GCA_023376005.1 Doryteuthis pealeii
CAGATTATAAAAATGAAACAGAGTACTAAATATATTTATTACATAATTGATTCACTGGAGTTTTACAGGGTGTCTAAGATTTGAATATTTCCTTAAGTTTTTATTACTTTCAGGTATTGATTTTGGTGATCCTCGTAATGCCGTGGAGTCCAAAAGAAATTGCATATGTAATCGAAGATTATCCATTGGCCATCCAGATCACCTGATCTAACCCCAGTCGACTATTTTCTGTGGGGATACCTGAAAGATCAAGTATACGCAGGCAGGCCCCACACGACAGCCGAACTGAAAGAAGCATCCGTAGAGAGATGACAGTTATTCCAGTTGATATGCTAAACCACACTTTACGTGATATGAGAATTCGAGCTCTCGAATGTTTCGTCATGATGGCGACCATCTTCCATGGGCATCAATATCAAATCTTAGCTTACATATAAAACTTTAAATATATTTAGTAATGTGTGTTTTTGATAAACCTGAGGAAAAATGCATTTAAAATGTGTCCCATCATAATGGTCCACCCTGTATATATTTTGCCGCTTCTTCTTTACTTTAACAAGCAAAGTATGTGCATTCTGGGCACAAGTATTTAACTTTTAAATCTATAAAAATATTGTACTAAATTAAAAGACTAACGAAATAAATTAAGAACTCATATAAAAAAAGATTACACTTATTTTAATTATATTTAATTGGTTTCTATATAAAATCATTTCATAAGACTGATTGTAATTACGTTGGGAATAAACAATAATATTAGAGATCATAACACCATGCCATTATTTATTAAACCCTGTTTTGTCATAACCAGTATGCAAATTAACCACACCATATAATATGTAAACCTTTATTTCTTATAGATATATAATACATATTTCAATATGTTAAATGTATTAATAGAAGGGCAGTTTTGCAGCAAATCCAACACAGCTAGACTACATTAGAGACATCGTTAATAAATAATATGATGATTAAGATTAAATAATTACTATTTCATAATCGTGGAGAATATAAATTAAATGACCACGGGAAGTCTGACGTCAGTGGTGACATAGTCTAACTGTCTGTCTGGAACCGATATATAACTCCATTATAATAAGAGATGAAACGTTTGCATCTAAAAGTAACGTTAAGTAAATATTCAGAAATGAGGGCATATTTATACTAGCAAAAAATGCACCCTATGTGCAGAAGTATTTAAGCTTTTAAATATTATATTGAATTAGAAAGACTAATACAATTTAATACGAACACAGAATGATTACACTTATTTTTACTTCACTCTAATAGAGTTCAATAAAAATCATAATAGGATGATGTTAATACGTTTAAGAATAAAACATTATATTAGAAATCAATAACACCAAGTAAGTATTTATTAAAAACGGTTTATGTATAAATTATTCACACCATATAACACGTAAACATTGATTTTCTAATGATATACAACACAAATCGCATTTTTCAAAACATTAATAATGTGAGCTGTTTTGAGGCAAATCTATCTCGGTTTGATCTAAATATTGACATTCTTAATAAATAAGATACTAATTATGATTAAATAATGATTATCTGATAACAATTGAGAATATAAGTTTAATAACTAAGGGGATTGTGCCGTCACTGGTGACGTAGTTTCGATTAGAGATAGTCAAAGAATCTCCATTACACTAAGAGTTTTGAAAACATTATAGTTTAACAGGTTCTCTCACCCTATTTCTATTAATAGTTTGTAAAAACCCGAATAGTAACAGTTTAGTTTGCAAGACGTAAACTTCACGTTTCCTACACGGTGAGAAATAGAAACAGCAATAAAGGCAGAAGAATATATATATATATATATATATTATATATATATATATATAATATAGAGAGAGAGAGAGAGAGAGAGAGAGAGGGGATAGAGAGGGCGAGAGAGGGGGTACTTCTGCAACGCTGAGTTACTGTGAATACATAATATTAATCTCTTCCGCCTCACCAAAATCTACGAACATCGCGTCGACATTACCCACCGGCCAATTCGGGTGGTGGAAAAGTAAATCTCTTGAAAAAAGGGTATGGTGAGGAAGCAAGGCCAATTTATGCATTCTGATACTCTTTTTTTTTTCAGAACTGAAAAAATAACAAAATTGTAAGCTTGCTATGAATGTAGGAATTGGTCGAATGTAGATTATGCAAGAACTGTTAAATTACGAAATATATTGTCAAGAGACCGAAGTCGACTTGAAAGTGCGAGGCAAGTTAAAGGCTGCTATGATTAAAATTTCCTCTCAAAGTAAATTTTGTGCTGATCCATAAGAAAACAAGTTGGATGGGAAAAAATAGTTCTTGTATTTGACAAGTCATTTTCATTTACATAAATCAAGCATACAAAAAGCGCCTGGTGTAGTTAGGTGGTCGTTAGCTCAATATCAGGCAGTACGAGAATATGTCATGCGAAGATCTATCTCGCAATTCAGATGGATCAGATAGATTATCTTGCTAACCATTACACCACGATGGTACGCACTAATGGCGTAAATGGCATAAGTGGTTTGTTTGTGAGTTCAATACCTGTGTCAGGCAGTGCGAAAAAAAAAGTCTGGCGAGGATCGAACTCGCTACTCAGTAATAATTGAGCGGTGGTAGGGCCGGGTTAGCTCAGTCGGTAGAGCGTTCGTCTAGAAACCACATGGTTCCTAGTTCGATTCCGGTCCTCGCCAACTCAGCGTATCAGTAACACAGGGATCTGTGCGGTAAAGTAAGGAGCTGATGGTAGGTGTGGCGCTCCACATCAGATGCCAAACAATCTGCTTGGTCTAGCGCTAGTGAAAAGGGGATAGACTCCCTTGCTGATTGGCTGATACCGACTTTAAGCCGCCCCGACTTTACTTTACTTATTAGCTTGCTAAATATTACATTAAGAGGATACGCTCTGCTGGTTTCACTAGTATAAAAGTTTAAGTATTTATGAACAATAATATCTGAAAATTTCGCTTAGTATTCACAAAGAAATTGATTGGAAATCATCATCATCGTCATCATGTCGTGTTAATAGCACGGATATCCATGAAAATCTCTCGCCAATTATCCATATCATTCATTGCTCTGGGGGGGTCCCTATCGCAGCATCCAGTATCCGTGCTAACGTGGTCCATGTAGATCTTTGCTGAACGGCCATCACTGACGTGCTCATGTGCTTGTTTAAGTAGGAGAACGTCACTTATGACTTCATTCCCGCTTCTCCTACAATGTCCAGAATATCTTGTTTGTCTCACTCGGATAGTCTGTGTGATATGATGTGTTATATTCCAGCATGCCACCATGCCGGTTGGACACAAGGGTTCAGCCACCTACGAATTGAAGCTCATGGGATCGCAGCACAAAAAATGCGTGGATCCCGTCGGCATTCCTCTATTGAGGCGCCTCAGGCACTTGACAATACACCCTGCACTGCCTTTTTAAATCAAGGGGGCAGGTGTTCCCTGGGGTGATGGCAACCTGGCATCTCACCTTTAATTCAATTCCTCCTCTAGAATTAGAAAGGAGAAAGGGTGTACAGCTGCTTCCTGGTAGGGTAATCCTATTTATTTAAACCTCAATTATTTATAAAATTGTTTTACATTATTAATACTGTTGGCCTTATCTACATACTAATAACATGCAATTTTATTTATATATACAACAAAATAGCGGTTTACAGTGTGAACGGAAAGGCTAATTTACATATTGATATAAAAATTTGATTTTAATAAATATGTGCTTAGTATTATTGGTTTTTATTGTTTGGTTTTATATTAATGACTATAAGCAAAAATGTCGGGAATAAATCTTAAAAGAAATCTATTAACAAGAAGAAATAACTGTCATTTTGTTCATTACTTCCTATTTTAACTAAATAGTTAAATTAGGAAAATTTAGCAATGAAAGACGGTAGTGATGGAAGAGTAACTTTCACTTGTTCTAATTCTTGATTATACCCTCTTCTGTTTCAAATCTTTTTATTTGCATTCTTATTTAATTCAATTAGCCTTTCTAATTTGATATAATATTTTATTACATTAAATCATAAATACTTACACTTACAGGTAATTCGTTAAGGTCCAAGTTGTGCAGTCATACAGTAGCACTGATACAACTAAGGCTTGAAAGAATTGTCGCTTTAAGATGTCAGTGAGATCGATTACCATATGACTGATAATCTGTCTGTGGCAAACCATGCCTTCTCTATATGTGCATTAAACTCGCTTTCTGTGAATATTGAAAATTGATTGGCAGAGAAGAGTTGGACAGTGATACAATGGAAAATATGTAACAACCTCGAGCGAATATGCAAAGAAATGTATACAAGCAGATATCAGAAAATCTCATTGGAAAAATAGAAAGAATAAGAGACACTTTGATCCTCTATACAATCCGCGCAATAAGACTCGATCTTGAAAACAAGGGAAAACGCACCTGCTGTTGGAAAAGAAATAAACAATTACACTAAAAATTGAAAACAGCCGGATCTCAGGAAACTAAATAACAATATTGGCGCGCGCTTTTTCTCTCAAAGAAGAATTATTAGAAACACGAATATGAATTTTATGATTGCTCAAGGAGGTACAGAGGGTGTCGACTACATCCGCTGAGGTGATGAAGAAGGTCTTTCAGAGTAAAGCTTATATGTGCCACACGGATTCTTATCAAAACCATATAGATATATTGTGTGAACATGTAAAGCCGCCCTGTCGGCTGGGGTGTTAGAATGCACCGACTGCACCTCTGCAGAGGGGTACGACTCCCCCAATGGAGCCACCTGTTAGCCGTCCGTGACGACCCGTGATGCTTAAGAATAGAGCCCAGGTAGATGAGCAGTTCATGACATGCAATACTCCACTTTGGCCCTATCTTGGGCTAGACGGGCGGTCGGAGAGGCCCCCTCCGATCAATCGCCTGGCCATGTCAAGCCCTAGCACCTATATGATTTTCCCAAACCTATTGCCCTTATGGCAAGCCCCAACCCCATTTTATCATATGGGTGCTAGAAGGCGGTGGCTGCGGGTCTACATGTCCTGGGAATGACGTTAAACTCTATCTGATGGTGAGGTTCCAGTTTTGGAGGTTTGGGAAATGTGGAGCACCCCTTCATCACCATTGCTCCCTGGTCCACTCTGACCCGGAGTGGTAGTACCTGTTAGGGTCCTATCTATGGGTTAAATAGAAAAATGTATGTATAAAAAAATTGTATTATCCACTAAGAATTGATTTATTTCAAAACTTTATCGGCATTAAATGACCCACTGAGGTTAACAAAAAAAACAAACAACAACAACAAAAAACAAACATTTAAAGCAAGGGTAGCCGGAATAATAATAAGTAGCAGTACCTGTGGATATATATACATATAATTTAATTTTAAATTATCATATTTTACATGTTCTTTTCTTTTTCTTTGTCTGTATATCCACAATTCAGATGCATACCAATAGATCTATACAAGGATTATTTCAAAATCCCTAAAAGAGCTCAATGTAAGATAACGAATTAATTAAATACAAAACAATATTTACACTTACAATAAGAAAGAAAAACTCAATAAACAGTCATTTGTCTACAATAAATTTATTTCAGCTGGTAACTCCATAAATGAACCCAGTTTCCTCAGATACCCATTACATATATATATATATATATATATATATATTATATATATATATATATATATATATATATATATATATATATATATATATATAATATATATATATAAAGAGTGAGAGAGGGATTCAGTGTAGGTGGGCGTAGTGGTCTATCGTCGGTATAAGCCGGACAGCGAGGAGTCTATCCCTTTTTCGTTAGGGCTAGACCAGGGAGATTTTTTGCGTCTGAGTCAGAGCGCCAAACCTGCCATCAGCTCCCCACTTTTAGCGCACAGATCCCTACCGTGCTGAGTGGGCAAGGACCGGTATCGAAACAGGAACCATTTGGTCCCAAGGGGGATGCTGTACCGACTGAGAAATGTAGACGCACACACATTTTCGTTCTATATAGTAATATACACTTACATGAACTCACTTGCTTATACACACAATTATAAAAGAAATATAGTGGGAACTTTTAAAAAATGGTTTTATAAAGGTTTTTCTCAAATTGGAGCAGGATAAAACCTAAAACATATTCTATCCTCCTTAGCATTATTGCTGAATGTTTTATATGAAAGTATGTTGAAAGTTAATGGAAAGAAAATGGTTGCATGAATAACAAATATTTATTGAAATGCCGACACGTGTTTCGACCAAGAGTTGGTCCTTGTATACATTGTATTCTATTTATTGTTATTTCAAATACATAATAAAAATAATATCAGTAGAGATAAAAAAAAAAAAAAGCGGTCAACTTCGGGGTAATATATTGTGATATTTGAAATATTGAATATATATTGGTATTTTGTGTGAAGCATGGGATGTAAAATAGATAAGAAACTCCGTTGGATGTTAAGTATTAGGTTTCATTTTATTTCATTCAATATTATATATATATATATATATATATATATATATATATATATATATATATATATATATATCATTCATCATTGGCAATTCAGTCTCGAAAGACTATGATAAAAGTTGTTGTGTGCCCCTGAAGTTGCAGCGCCTCCTGTGACTATGAAGATTTTGCATTTGTAGGTTGTCCCTGTAGATGATGATACTCCAATGCTTTGTTGCCGTTGCTTTCTTATGGACCTCTTAGCTTCATGATGTTGTATCAGGGTGACTTCTGACATGTACCGCCCTCTATGTAATTTCTGCGCCACCGAGGGCGGTCTGGAGCCAAATTTTCCCTGCTGGAAGGGACAATGCCAAAGCCTGAGATCATTTTTGCAGACATCCTTGAATCGCAGCAGGGGGCGACCAATCTGTCTTTTACCAGATGTTAGCTCTCCATATATATATATATATATATATATATATATATATATACTCTGAGGCCGTACTGGGAAATGATCTCTGCTATTGCTCGTTATTATGTTGATATATAAGTTCATATGTACTGAGTCAGGTGACCTCATTGCTTTGCTCTGTACTTTCTCTCTCTCCCTCTCTCTCTCACACACACACACACACACACACACACACACACACACACACATATATATATATATATATATATATAGCGTGTTCGTTTGCGCGTGTATATGCATCTGAGCAATGTGTGTATCCCCACGTATAAGGATTCAATGAAAATATGATTGAATAAATCTAATTTTGATTCGATACTGTTAGACTTTAATAGCATAGATTTGATATTAGTTCCCATTTATTTTAGCATTTCTAGCGTCTTTGTGATGTTTTTTCCTATATTAATTCGGGTTAATCCGTCTGAGACGATAATCCGATATTTATGTCCGGTTCTACTCGTTAATAATGTGTCAACAAATGTGGAAACTTTGTAAAGCAGACACTTTCTGATGTCAATCGTCCTGTTTGAATTTCTATTTTAGCTATATATATATATATATATATATATATATATATATATATATATATATATATATATATATATATAATCAATGGTATTATTATGGATTTACACTCATAATGAAGTTTCATGGTAATGAAATCATCAGATGAGTCCAATGGTTGAGATCTTAAAAACCAGTCGTGAAATCTCAACCATTTCACAACTGGTTTTTAAGATCTCTCATTCGAAGGTGGAACATTGATATTGCGAGAAATGGTGACTATGAAGAGAAGTAGGGATTTGATTCACAGAAGACCAGCTTCATTTTGATGTATGATACATGTTCCTGTGTTCGTAATTATACCTGTCCTAAACAAAATAGCAATACGTTTGACCCCCTCTCGTACACCGATAAAATTTAAGGTCATCTTAAAGATATTAAAATAAACAAGTCATTATATTATATTTCATTCAAGAACAAAGACGATTCTTTATATTTCTTTATCGTATTAGCTCCAGGTTATTTTTCAGATCAGTGTTTAAGACCTTTATCTAAAAACTAGAAGTGGCTACCCGACATCGCCTGGGTAGAGAGGGGTAGCAAAAGAGGTTAGTCTCACAGATCCACTATTACTGAATCACGAGTTGGATCCTCGCAGGATGCCCCATTTAAATCCCTATATGAAAAAATAGACCTCGCTTTGACCCAGCACCACTGAAAAGAAATGTTAATGTCTATTATCTAAAATATTAAATGAAAATATATATATAATAAATGATATAATATTATATAATCAATGGTATTATTATGGATTTACACTCATAATTTGAAGTTTCGTGGTAATGCAATCATCAGATGAGGCCAATGGTTGAGATATATATAAATGATTATAAATCTGTTCTGCTTTATTAGCATTGAGCATCTTTTCATGCCAATACTTTTCTCATTTTTTCATTCTCTATTCATTTTATTATATATATATATATATATATATATATATATATATATATATATATATATATATATATCCCGGGTGTCTATAAAGTACTGCTACAGATTTGATATATAACCAGAAAGATGGTAGGTTTGTTGAAATGCAATAATCAGACGTACGAACGTACACAACACATAGAGCTACAAGAGTTCCCATTTTCTATGATTTTTACTCAATGATTCTATCATTTGTACAATGTGAGTTATTAAGCTTTCAATTTTAAAACTGCTGCAATACTATATGAATACTCTGTATATATAAGTCAGCAATGTTTAGACGTACTGAGGAGTTGTGGCACGTCGAAACAGGACTGTCAGTGGATGACTATATATATATATATATATATATATATATATATATATATATATATATATATATATTTTCTATTATTTATTATTTTTTAATTTTATTTTTATTATCTTACTATTAATTTATTTTATTATTTATATCTTAACTAGTATTTTCTTTTATACATCATTATACTCTAATGTTTAAATTTAAAATCTTTTTATTTTACTTGTCTATTTATATTTCAATATACTACTCTGTTTTTTTCTGTCCCGTCACTTTTTTGTCTGTCTGGACACCCTAGAAATCAACTTTGAGATGTATCTCTTTTTTTCATTCACTTCCTGTTTCTATGGTTACAATCCTACACTGTTAAAAATATATATAATTTTTTTTTTAATTATTTTTTGTTTTTGTTTGAATTTATATATATTCAGCTCTTTGGGTTTTTTGTGATATGCTTGTCCATAAGTGAATTGAGACCCATCTGATGAGATGAACATTTGGGGAGCTGGTTTAAATCAACTTAGATTTATATGGGCCCCAATTTTCGTTGAAATAAATTTATTATGGGATTACTGTATTGAGTTCTTCCTTCCTTTATTGATATATATATATATATATATATATATATATATATATATATATATATATATATATATATGTGTGTGTGTGTGTGTGTGTGTGTGTGTGTGTGTGTGTGTGTATGTGTGTGTGCGTGTGTGTGTGTGTATGTTTTGATTGATTTTATCAATTTATTGATATGTTTTTGTTTTTTTTCAAGGATTTTTTTCAAGGATTTTGACAGTAGATTGTTTGCAGTTTTTGGGGTTTTTTTTGCTATGTGGATTGGAAATCAGTTTAAGGGATAAGTTTATTGGGTAAAGTTCAAGTTAGTTATAAGCGATAGTTTGGTAGAAAGTTTTTTTTAAACAATTTCTATAAACATTTTTTTTCTATTCAACCCATAAATGGGGCCCTAATAGGTACTACCACTTCGGGCCAGAGTGGACCTGGGAGCAATGGTGATGAAGGAGTGCTCCACATTTCTTAAGACCTCTCGAACGGAAACTTCACCATCAGATAGAATTTAACATCATTCCCATGACATTTAGACCCTTAGCCCCCGCCGTCTAGTAAATATATGATAAGGGTTGGTGTTTGCCATTAAAGTAATAGGGTTGACAATCATATAGGTGCTAGGGCTTGACACGACAAGCCGATAAATCGGAGGCGACCTCTCCGACCGTCCGTCTAGCCAAAGTACGGGACTAAGAGGAGTGTATGTGTGTGTCTCTGGTATGTGTGTGAGAGTTTGTGGCTAATAATATGCTTGGAAACGAAGTTGTTGAAATTAAAATATTTCCCTTCTAGTTATATATTAGTTGTAACACAAGGCCAGAATTATGGGGTACACATTGAGAATCAAACTATGTATCTGTTGTGGGGTTTCAAGGGGTCAAAATAAGACAAAACGATGGGTAACAAATGTAGGAAAATGTTATAACAAAAGAGTAGACAATTACAGTAAACAATTACAGTAAAGAAAAGTGGGAATTGCGTCCGACAAATAGAGTTACGAGCTGACTCGCATTGGCTTCCTCTCAAGCCATAATTGTCCCTGTTACTTATAGTAACCGTCGACGCATTCCATTAGTTATAAGATCTACTATCTACTAGATATATATTCTCAATGTGTACCCCATAATTCTGGCCTTGTGTTACAACTAATATATAACTAGAAGGGAAATGTTTTAAGCCTGTTACTTTTATGGCAAACACCAACCCTTATCATATATTTACTAGACGGCGGGGGCTAAGGGTCTAAATGTCCTGGGAATGATGTTAAATTCTATCTGATGGTGAAGTTTCCGTTCTAGAGGTCTTAAGAAATGTGGAGCACTCCTTCATCACCATTGCTCCCTGGTCCACTCTGACCCGAAGTGGTAGTACCTATTCATTTCACTATCTGATCGGCCGAGACGGCAAAATCCACGCGATGACAGGTCTTCCTTTTCTTGTTAATCAACACTAGGTCTGGTCTAATTATTTTGCATCTTCTCTTTCTTCTGTTATTTTTTATTTTTTTATCTCTCTTCTTTCTTTCAATGATCTTTTTTAATGATATATGAAATAGATGGTATATCAACCATAACATTATCATAATTCTGATTTCTTATTCTAGCTTGTATTGTAAAATAATTAGGGATCTTAAGCAATTATTTTAGTTTGTAATTTAGGATTTAGGTTTTAAATTTGTAGTTTGGATGCTGTAGTCTGGATGGACTCAATTCTTCCAGACTCTTTCATAGATCTCTAAAGATCGTTCCAAGGGCACCAATTACAATCGGTAAGACCTTCACTTTCATGTCCTAAAGTTGTCTCAGTTCACTGTAACGGTCCAAGTATTTCTCTATATTTTCACCCTCTTTCATTTTCACTATCTGATCGGCCGAGACGGCAAAATCCACGCGATGACAGGTCTTCCTTTTCTTGTCAATCAACACTAGGTCTGGTGTAATTATTTTGCATCTTCTCTTTCTTCTGTTATTTTTATTTTTTTTTATCTCTCTTCTTTCTTTCAATGATCTTTTTTCTGTTTTTATTATTATTTTTTTATTTCCACTTTCGTTCTTTTCATCTCACCTTCTGTATTCTTCTATTCTTCTGTTTTATTTTTCTCATTCTTCTTTCTTCCCTTCTCCACCTATTTTTTCTCTCCGGTCTTTTTTCTTATATCGTCTCTCTTTCTCCCACTGATCAAACACGTTTTATTAAAATACTTTTTTCTATGTTGGTTAGTTTTACAGTATATTAATCCTTGTTTAAATATATTATGCCAAATTCAGTTGAAAAATGATGTTCTTATTTTATATTATATGCAACTATTTATATTCAAAATCATTTTAAACTTCATTCCACGAACAGTTATATTGGTAATAAAGGACTATTTGCTCGTAAATTCCTACCATAAAATAAACTGAAACCTCATTTTATGTCCGTGGTTTTGCAATAAATGTTTTATTTTTCTTGCACCCGTTATGTTACAATACTAAATATATTTTATTTATTTATTTTAATATTCACTTCAATGTGTATATTCTAAAAGCTTTTTTTGTGAGAATGTTTAGTTTTAAAGTGGGGGTTCGTTTTTACACTTCAACTTTTTACTCGTAAATTCCTACCATAAAATGCCCAAGCCTAATCTTATGGCAGGAATTTACGAGTAAAAAGTTGAATGTTACTTTTTGTTGTTGTTATTTCTTTTCTTTTTGGCTTTGGTACTCTAAAATAAAAACGTCAGATTTTAATCATCGTCGAAGAAAAAAGAAAATTACGGTCATAAAAGGAGGATCCAATTTATCCCTAAATTGTAAAACGAGCCCCCACTTTAGAACTAACCATTCTCACAAAATACAAACTTTTAGAATATGCACATTGAAATGAATATTAAAATAAATAAAGAAAATATATTCAGTATTGTATAATAATGGGTGCAAGAAATAAAACATTTATTGCAAAAACACGGACGTAAAATGGAGTTTCAGTTTATTTTATGGTAGGAATTTACGAGTAAATAGTCCTTTATTACCTATTTATTCAAATCATAGATGGGACCTTACATAGTACTCATATTCCGTTTTGTTAAAACCAGTAAGTAAATTATTCACACTATATACTATGTAAACATTTATTTTTTAATGATATATGAAATAGATGGCATAATTTTAAACACATCAATAATAAGGTTTGTTTTGAGTCATATCAGCAAGGTCTTTATAGAGAGATTCTTAATAAATAAGATACTAATTAAAGATTAGATAATAATTAATTAATAAATATGGACAATATAGCGAAATAACACAGGAAAGTGTGATGTAGTAGTTTCGGTTACAGACAGATATATGATCTTTATTATGACTAGCAAATATATGCACCCTCCGGGTGCAAGTATTTAAGTTTTGATATAATAAAATATCATATTAAATTAGAAAGGCTAATTAAACTGAATAAGAATGCAGATAAAAAGATTTGCAACAGAGGGGATATAACCGAAAAATAGAACAACTTTGAAACTAACTATTCCATCATTTTCCATTACTCCCCTCTTTCATTGTTAAATTTTCCTAATTTAACTATTTAGTTAAAATAGGAAGTAAAGGATAATATTACAGTTATTTCTTCTTGTAAATAAATTTCTTTTAAGATTTATCCACGAGATTTTTGTTTATATTTCTTAAGATAAAACCAAACATTAGAAATCAATAATACCAAGCACATATTAACTAAAATAAAATTTTAAATATCAATATGCAAATTAGCCTTCTCGTTCAAAGTGTAAATCGCTATTTTGTTGTATATATAAATAATTGCATGTTATTAGTACGTAGATATGGTCAACAGTATTAATAATGTAAAACAATTTTTATTAATAACTGAAGGTTTAAAAGAATGAAATCATGGAGAATTTGACGTAAATAATTAAGGGAATTGTGACTTGAGTAGTAATATAGTTTCGGTTACAGACAGAAAAACACACAATCTCCATTATAATAAGATAAGATGACGTATTTTTCTTCACTTTGTAGATTTCAAATCCCTTGTAGATTATATGTTTGTACTAGTTTGTCTATGTACTTACCTGTATATATATATAACAAAGGCAAAATTTGAAGAAGAAAAAAGAGGAAAAAACAAAAAATAAAGAAACGGCAAAATCACACCAGTAAGACCGACGGTGCAATGATAAAAAAACCCAAAAGAACAAAAACAGAACAGAACTGATGAGATGGCAAAGCCGAAATAAATTTGTTTTTTAAAGGTATATATCCTTTATTTATTGATTCATTTATAATAATCCGTATATGTATATATATATATATATATATATATATATATATATATATATATACACACACAAATCTTTCTATGTACGTTTGAGTTCTCAATTTTGGTTAATCATATCAAAGTAACACTTGATATCATCCACTTACATATATATATATATATATATATATATATATATATATATATATATATATATATATATATATATATATGGTGTGTGTGTGTGTGTGTGTGTGTGTGTGTGTGTGTGTGTTTATATCTATTAGATTTGATAGTGGTGTTCTGATAAACCTATTATAGAGATCGGTTTTATTTTTTATCTAATATCAATAAAATAACTAAGGGAAGTGCGATGTTGGTGGTTATGTAGTTTTGGTTACAGACAGACACATTATCTCCATTATGACAAGTTGACGTATTTTACTTCACTTTGTAGATTTCAAATCTCTTTAAAAATGTTATACTTGTTTATATATATATATATATATATATATATATATATATATATATATATATATTATATATATATATATACACACACACACACACACATACACACACACACACACACACACACACATATATATATATATATATATATATATATATATATGGGGGGGTCTGTTTATCTCCATTAGCTTTGATATTGGTGTTCTTATAAACCTATCATAGAGATCGGTTTTATTCTTTTAGTTAATATTAGTCCCTCTGTTAATCGGCATCTTCTTATATTATCAGATGGTGTCGACGATCTGTGGAACGTATTTACTTAAGAGTTTGATCAAGCGAACGACTGATAAAAGAGAGATAATGGACTTGATATAAAAAAAAGCATAAGTGAGTGTCGACATTACTGACACTAATAAGAAAATGATATTGTTAAATATCCTTGATATCAGGAAAGGTGAGTATCATTGATTGATTTGTGAATGGAAACGACACCTGATCTCTTTAACATTTCTTTTTTTAATGCTATTCAGTGTATTCACACATAGAAGAGACGAGTCGCTAACGAGTTTATTTGTTACTAGTCTATAACAAATAATTCTGTTTTCTACCGATATGAGACAAAACATTGTTATCCTTCCATGAATTATTTGACGGATAAATTCATATTCGATGTTAAGATGAACGCATTTCCCTGGTTCGTTTTCACATTTCCACGTAGTCTGAAGTTTCATGGTTTGTTAATTGGGTGGATGTCGGACTTTGTTGGGTTATTTTATACAGAAAACGTTTTCTCTGAATGTTTGAGATGAGGCTTGAAGATTAGTATTATCTGCGTTATTCGGACTATTGTCCCCATCTTCATTGTTATTTGTACAACGTTTCGGCCGTTACCCCCTCCGGCCTTCTTCAGGTATTTCTTGTCGGACTCGGGAACCTTCTTTTCGAACTCGGGATATTTCTTGTCGTAATCGGGAGTCACGGAAGTTCCCGAATTCAAAAAGAAGGTTCCCGAGTCCGAGAAGGTTCTCGAGTCCGACAAGAAATAACTGAAGTAGGCCGGAGGGCATATCGGCCGAAACATTGTACAAATAACAATGAAGATGGGGACAATAGTCCGAATAACGCAGATAATACTAGAAAACGTTTTTCTTTAATTCATTCTTGATGTTTACTCAATTTTTAAAAACTTTTTTAAATCCATTTTTTTAATAAACCTATAGATGCGACTCTAACAGCTAATAACCACTCTGGATTAGAGTGGACATGGGAGTAATGGTGATAGTACTTCATATCGGCTAGAAATCAAGAATTGGCAATTTACCATCAGATAGAGTTCAACGTCATATCCAGAATATCAAGACCGCAGTCGCCACCTTCTAGCATATATATGATAAAAAGAGTTGGGTTTTGCCATTAGAGCAATAGGGTCGTGAAAATTATATAGGTGCTAGGGATTGACGTGACCAGCCGATTTATCGACTGTCTAGACTAAATAATGAAGCATCGTTGTGCAATGGTTATTGACGGAGGAAATGGACGTTGCGAGCCAATTTCCAAATCCTGGAAGAGGCTATTTGCATTTTCACATAGCACCGATATCCTTGGGAAATGCATGAATCCAAAGATTCACCATCTAGCTATGGGTAATTAATAGAGCTGACTGGGCTCTTTCCTTTTGAATGGCAACCGTTTTAGGAGAACGAAATTCTGAATTCACACCTATTAAATTCCGCTTAAAAATGACCTAGTGTCGAATAATGATTGTGTGGAGGACTTAATCCATATCACGTAAAGCCGAATGACTTTTTTTTGTACTTTTTCATTACTAGTCAAAAGAGCGTTGTAATGCATTTGTCCAAAATACCCTTGCGAAATTGGAAAATCCACCAGAAAAATATTTACAAATAGGGAAAATGAAAATTACATCTATCTATCTATTTGGAGAAGTTTTTATCTCGAGGTTGTTATTTATTAAGCATTCGCACACAGGCCTCTGGTTGCCTATAATACATTCTTTTTCTTAAGTGGCTCCCTGTTTAGGATTTAACAGGCTCATCGCTACTCTACTTCGACGATATAGTGGGAATGTGTGATTTTAGAATTGAGCATAAGTATTGCCTATTTAATTTGTTCTTTTCATCTCCCTCGATTTGTTCGTATATTTCTAGCGTGTTCAAATCATCAGTGACATAATATTTACTTCTATCAATCTATCTATCTATCATATATATATATATATATATATATATATATATATATGTGTGTGTGTGTGTGTGTGTGTGTGTGTGTATGTCTTATATATATGTCTTATCTATAATCAATATTTCATCCTATTCATATTTGTCGTATTATTTTCACATGTACATAAGTATGTATGTACATTTCTACTCCCTCTAAATCTCTTTCTGTTTTCCTATGTATTCATCTATCTAAATTATATATATATATATATATATATATATATATATATATATATATATATATATATTCATTATTTATTATGTATTTATCTATCTAAATTATATATACATATACGTATATATATTTATCTAAATCACACACACACACACACACACACACACATATATATATATATATATATATCTATCTAAATTATATATATATATATTTACCTATCTATCTAAATTATATATATATATATATATATATATATATAAATATATATTATATATATATATATATATATATATATATATATATATATTATATATATATATGTGTGTGTGTGTGTGTGTGTGCGCGCACGCACGTGCACATATACGTGTTTGTGTGTGCATACGTTTTATATATATATGTTCGTGTGTATGTTGCGGTGTGTGTGTTTTTGTTGTTTATCTGTCTGAGTCTGTGTGGCGGTATGACTCTCCGTCTATCTTTTACGCTTTTACTGTTCAGTATGCACGTATGTATGGACGCAGGTATCCATCTTTCTATCTATGTTTGTCTATCCGATCGCCCTGAGAGAAGAATGAAAAGCTTAGATTTGATTTGATATCATTTATTCCACTATATTGCATCCTGGCCCATCTGAGAGACAGCTAAAAGGCACAATGACCGTTCGGAAACTTCCCAGGAGGAATAAAGCATAATTACGAATGTCCAAGAACGGCGTCTGTAAGGCGAAGTCACACGCATGGAAGCGAGAGAAAAATGGTACGATATGATTTGGGAACTTTTGCCGAAATTCACTTTGTACATTGTACATTGTCTGTGACGGCAGTAAAACTTTGGAACGATCGGAAATGGAAAATGCCATTCTTCAAACAATTTCCATTTTCCTGCCAGAACGAAAAAAAAAAAAAAAAAAAAAAAAAAAAAAGGACGAAAGATGGAATCAATAAAATACCAAAATAAGAACGAAAAGTCAAAGAATGCAATGCATTTTTCTATAAAAATGTAGAATGCTGTTATTATAATATATTGCATAAATATACATGAATCCTCCGCAAGGGGCACATATAAATTCAATGTCGGATTTATCTATCTACCTACGCAGATATTTACCTTAACAAACACAAACGCACACACACACACACACACACACACACTTGAACACTTAATTCATCTTCCGCTCACCCCTCCAATCTCTCTTTATCTCAAAGAGAACATTATCGATTTACATTTTCGGAAAAGTTTTTTTTACTTGCATTGTAATTGCTTTCAAATTATACATTATTAATGCTTCAAGCAATTACCAATTATATATATATATATATATATATATATATATATAGGACTTTAATTGAATGGTCACCGCTTAGCGTAATACATTAATCGTCTGTTATTTACAGACTTGAATTCTCTGTTAAGTCTAGCCCACTGGGGAGACGTAAACGTCCAATAATTGTGTCTGGAGATGATTATATATATATATATATATATATATATATATATATATATATATATAATTTATCTCCAAAATTATCGGAATTTTTGTACAATTTGACACAGCTTGAATTCTAAATATTTAAATTTCCATTTATTGTTCATTTATATCTGGGTAAACTTCAATCGTAATACTTTTATGACACACTTCATATACCTGCACTGATGAGGGGTAAACCCCAAAACGCGCGTCTGTAGATTGCTTTATATACGCTCCCAATTTTCAGGTTGAGCACTCTGTTTAGAAGTGACTAATTGCAAAAAATTCACCACTTCGGCGCAAAGCTAGTCTCACTTGTTTACATAAGTTAGAGACCTCTGGTGAGTTTATTTCCGGTTTAGGAAATATAACGATTATTCTGCCTTCTATTCTTGGCAGCTGCTTGTGGACCGACCGGTAAGAGACTTGACGAGCGAACCCGACCAGAGGTAGCTGCTGAAAAATAAGTATAGCTGCACTGATGAGGGGTAAACCTCGAAACGCGCGTCTGCATATATATATATATATATATATATATATATATATATATATATATATATATATACTGACCCGCCCGCCGCATGAGCAGGATAAGACACAAGGTCAATTTTTAAGCGGAGTTTGATAAGCTTGAATTCAGAATGTTCATTCTCCTAGACTGGTTACCTAACCAAGAATAAAGAGTCCACTGTAACGTAATTCGATACTGGCTATGCAGGTGTTTCAGAACCTGGAAGAAATATGATATCCAAAGATAACAAAGGTTAACACAGGTGACCCTGTCTGTCCGAGGGAGATAATTAAATTTCCATTACTTGTTGTATATTGAAGATATTTAAAAGAAGGTGAACACGGAAATAGGGTCTTCCAGTTGGATCGAGGCAGGGAGAAGACGAAAAGAGTAACAAAGGACTTTTTCCGGGTAAAGCGAACAAAGAAGGATGGGTAACAATAAGTTTGGAAATAAATTTGTCCGCTAATAAAGATAACAAAAGAAAACGCGTAGGCGTTTGATATATATAAAAGGAAGTCAGGGATCCCAGGTCAGTCAGACAGTCAGAGAGCGGATGGCGAACAGTGAGTGACCGTCGACACGGTCCGTCGTGGGAATATACCATACTGACTAGGTATAAGCAGGACCTGGGATCCAAATGTTTTTTGTTTCTAAACAAAAGATTAATTGTCTAAATTCTTCCACAAAAAACAAGACTCAATGGCGACTTTATAGGTTAGATTCTTTTGATCTGACTCGCCAGATGTATTTAGGAGTGACCACGATATTTAAAACGTCTTCGGGGGTTCTTTTCTCGAAATTTCTAAACAAAAATGTATTTAAACACCTGGCCTGGGTTGGGTTGAGTCAGTCGGGCAGAGGCCCTAATAGCTGAGATATCCCAGGTCAGTCAGATAGTCAGAGAGCGGACCCCAAACAGAAACCTGTTGATCTAAGTTAATTGGCCGTGACGGTGACGCGTGGCCCTGACGTCCGTGGCCATTAACATACTCTTCCCTACCACTGTAACGAGATATATCCTGACGACAGGAAGGACCCGAAGCGGCTGCTAAAAGACGAGTGTAAACAACCTCAGAGTTAGATAGCGTGCCTTGTGAACGCCTTATTAGCGCAGTAGCTATATATATATATATTATATATATATATATATATATATATATGTATGTGTGTGTGTGTGTGTGTGTGTGTGTGCGTGCGTGTGCGTGCGTGCGTTTTTGTTAATTGTTTTCAACATTTTGACAAGGATTTTCAAAACTAGCATCTTCAATCACAAATTATCATAGCCTGGACTGAAAGAGAACAGTTATTAAAAAAGTTAAAATAATAAACAAATGTCGTACACGTCATAAATGACACGCGTAAATAAATAAATTCTATCTAACAAGTTTAGAAACATTGTTCGAATTTTTTTTATATACATCTTTCTTGCTTGAATAACATGAGATTGTTTTGATTATTTTAGATAAATTCTATAAAATCTTGTTTACCTAATTCAAAAAAGAAGAAAACCATTTTCTCCATCATGTCCCATATTTTCAAGATACACTTTCTTTATTTTCAAATTATGAGTTTTGTATAATTTCGCACTATATCTATGGACGCATTGAAAATTGTTTTGTAATGATTTCTTACTTATTTTTGGATGCTAAATTAAAATATCAGTGTTATTTTCTCGATCACGTAAGATCTTTTACAAAAATCTTTTTTTCAGGTTGAATTATCGGTTTTCGTGTAATTTTACACGATACGTACACATACAAATGCTGTTCAAAAATATTTAGATTAAATTCTTTTTTTTTCTTTCAAGAAAGAAATGAATAATAACGTTAATATTCTTCTAAATTGTCCTTTTGGCAATTATGTCATCTTCTTTTCCATTGATAGAAGTGATGTGACTTTATAGCTCTCATTTCGGATGGAGTGATGATGTGTCATAGAAATAATCGTTAAACGAAGTATATCTAAAAAGTTCCAGGTTAATCGCATTCTTCGATTTGTGGGGTATCGTCCACTGCGAATTCTTGCCACAGGGCCAGACAATCAACCAGCATGTCTACAAAAAGATACTGCAGTGTTTGTTTTGTTCAATGCGCGAGAAAAGGCGAGAGATGTGGCAGGACAACTTCGTGAGAGCTTTACCATGACAACGCATTTGCCCATTCTGCTTTGAGTATCCGAGAGTTCCTGGCCAAGAAAAACATTACTGTGCCGTAGCAACCTCCATACTCGTTCGACATGGCTCCATGTGATTTTTTTCCTCTTCCCAAGCTGAAGTGGGACATCAAGAGAACCCATTTTGAGGATGTGCACGACATCAAAAAGACCGTGACGAAAGAGCTACAGAGAATATAGGAAGAATCCTTCGAGGAGTACATACAACGGTGGCAGAGAAGGGTGGGAAAATGTAGGATTACTTTGAAGGGGATAACTTGTAGTTTGGATTTGAAAAAAGTGTGACACCAGTTCTGGAACTTTTTTGACATACTTCGTATACTTATCTCATTTTCTGTACTACGTGGAGTGGCTCGAATCCGGTTGCTGGTCTGATGTTGAGTTGGCTGATAATTCCTTAATGTTTGAAATCTGGAAACAACTTGGATTGCTGGGGGACATCTTGACATAAGCCATTTATAGTTTTAGTATTTAAATAAGGCCACTTCATTTTCTCATGAGGTTTTTATTTTACCCCAAGCGAAAACTGCCCTGAGCAAGAGCCCATTTCTCACTTCGTCAACGCATCCTTCCAAAGTCCCCGAAAATTCTCACGTCTGTAGCAATCTTCATTACTCGCTCTGGTTCTGGCTTCTTTTGCTTCGGATATTTCTGCTAACTCTTCTTAACTGGTGTCTCAATATGCTGACAAGGTTCTCTGGTTCCTAAGATATGCCAAAGTTGTCATAGTTTTTAGGCACAGAATCAAGATGTATAGTTTTAATGATCACATTTTATTAAACTTAAACTTAGGATTTCTCAACGGCAGGCGGGAGCCGAGCCACAAGTACGTCCTTACATTCGGACGACTTGCGGCGGACTCATTAACAAAATTAAAGCTTTTTTTTTCAAGAAAGAAATTAATAATAACATTGTCTTTCAAATGTTGGCAAATATTTAAACTTCTTTCTATTGATAATCTGATATAGATTTGAAGATTATGAAGGAGGTTGTGCTGCGTTCTCTCTTTAACGAATCCTAGAACCAACACCCCACAAAAATTTACTGTCACTCGCCTACTATCACACAAACCACCCCAGTAAGACTAACAAGACATGCTACACACTATTGAGGTCAGTAAGTCTACTGTTAGTTTGAATAACAGCAGCTAAGTAAAACTTAAGCAGTGTCCAAGACAGTTGGTATATATAGAAATCAAGAATGACCAATTCATGAATTTGGGTGATTTGGGTCATTCCATTCCTTGAGTTCTGATTGACTGCTTGACTGCTTGATTTGAAAGACAGTGTGGAGTCTTATATATATCCTGTCATTCTGCAGTAGACTTTATGACATTCGAAGTTTGTATTTAAGTTACAACCGTTTGTTGCCTTGTCTTCCCAGTTCGACGGTAATTGGAACTTTATTTATTCTTCACACACTGGTGCTGAATTAAAAATAAAATCATGCGACGTTCTCCTGTGGTTACCTACACATGAACACACCAGTGTGGGTCGACCAACAAAATACTACACCAATCATATCTGGACGAATATTGGACGTCACACAGAAGAGCTGTCCGAAAGTATTATCGGTTGACAAAAAAGAGTTATGGAAATCCGTGCTAACCAATTCCCACTACCAATTCCTACGTTACTGCTCGTTGTTTTAAAAACGAGACACCTGAAACGTCCCATCAGTTTCACACCTGAAGGTGGCAAATATACATGCTGAAAGTGCTCGTAAAGAAACCTTTGTTGGATTATTACACCAGTTCCACCCTGACATTAAAAAGATGGCCAGAAAATTAGAAAGGATCGAACAAAAACTCGTCCGACAAGAATCGTAAGTAAAGTTTAACGAAACATATATATATATATATATATATATATATATATGAGAGAGACATATATATATATATATATATATATATATATATATATAGAGAGAGAGAGAGAGAGAGAAGGAGAGAGAGAGAGAGAGAGAGGGGAAGAGATTGTTGGTCGACTAGCAAAATCTTACATACACATGATCTGTGCGGACTTTGGATTTCGTGCTGAGGACTTGCTAGGAACTATGTTCGATAGGGATGAGTGGTGAAACAAAATCAGGGGTTTCTGTATTGTCATCATGACTGGTCGATAATGATAATACATACAGATAACTACAAAACAACACACACACACACACACACACACACACACACACACACATATATATATATATATATATATATATATATATATATTTAGTATAGGAGAAAACAGTTTAAGGTTTAGCATGGCTTAGATATCATTGATCCCATGATGAGCATACCTTATACTTAACTAAGTCGATGCCATCCTTTAGCTAGTTTAAAAACACCAGTCCCCGCATCAGCTGTCAGTGGGCGAGGGATAAGATATCGGACTACCATGTAGTCAGTCTTAGTTCGACCCTACCCAAGGATAGTTGTCTAACCACACTGAAGATGCATGATATGCCGAAACACGTGTCTGTGGATGACTTATTAATATATGCTCCCATAAATTTGGTAATGAGCTCTCTAATTGGTAATTTAAATTAAATCTCACTACTAAGCAAATAAGCAATGATCATTTCTCCGAAAAGTTGATCTCTCAGTGACCGAAAGATACATACATTCCTATGTATTTGATAGTTTAAAAACACCAGTCCCCGCATCAGCTGTCAGTGGGCGAGGGGATAAGATATCGGACTACCATGCGGTCAGTCTGAGTTCGACCCTACCCAAGGATAGTTGTGTCTAGCCACACTGAAGATGCATGATATGCCGAAACACGTGTCTGTATATATATATATATATATATATATAGATGTGTGTGTGTGTGTGTGGTTATACTATTTTTTCCAGAATCGGTTCTATGCGAATATTTTATATGAATATGTAGACAATTTAACTGGACAGATATCCGGATTATTAGTGTTCGATGTCATTTATTACAAATATTTCAAGACGTTAATTTTGATGCACACATATTATCTGGCAGAGAAAAAAACTGATAAAAAAATTATTTTCTCTATAAACCCCAGACCTCAATGATTAAAGCCGGAGAATTAAGTGTCTTGTGACTACTTACAATATCAGAAACTTATTTTCAATCCGCTTAAGAGGATTTAGTCAATAAAAAACGTAGACTTATATTGGTAACTCAGCTAAAGTCACGTCACTGTTTATAAAACTGAAGAACATTTAAAGCCATTTAAAACTGAATACGTAAAGATCTATGCCTATCTATCTATTTATCTCTCTCTCTATCTACCCCCCTCTTTCTCTCTCTCTCTCTCTCTCTCTCTATATATATAATATATATATATATATATATATATATATATATATATATATACGTATGTATTATAGATTACAATATCTTAGGAGTGATTGTTACCATTGCATTCAAAGCTGCGTATTGGCCACTTACCAGCAAGATACCGTCATTATATTACAAATCGGACAATTATCAGATCTTAATAAAATTTATCAGTAATCAAGTATACAGGTGTTTTCATTCCAAATTAACTTAATTTAGATTAATTTATTTTTCAATTAATGATATATAAGTGGATAATTTTGACTTAAAAAGTAAAAGGTATTTCTTTACTATTGTAACCTCTTTTAAAAGATGTTGATTTTTCATAAATGGATACCTAAGGAGTCCAGGACATGGAGCGCGCCACGTTGTCCCTTACTTAGTCTGGACGGGCGGTCGGAGAGGCGCCCTCCGATCAATCGGCTGGCCATGTCAAGCCCTAGCACCTATATAATTGTCCTAACCCTATTATTTTTATGGGAAGCCTCAAGCCTTTTTATCATAAATATGCTAGAGGTGGTGGTTGAGGCTCTTAAGGTCCTGGGTAGGATGTTAAACTATATCTGGTGGTAAAGTTCCAGTTCTGGAGCTCTGGGGATTGTAGACTATTCCTTCATCACCATTACACCCAGTTCTACCCTGACCTGGAAGGGTACTACCTGTTCGGGTCCCATCGATTTGTTTTAAAAAAAATGAGTTGAAAAAATGTTTAAAAACATTGAGTTTAAGGAAACTTTAAAGACCTATCAAGAATGAAGAAACAAACACGTCTTCGGCATAAAATAATCCAACAAGGATTGACATACCGTAAAATAAAACCAACTAACCGAAATCGCCACTTTTCTTTGTGTATTTTAAAAACGGAATTCTTTTTTCTGTTCTCAAGGCAATTTTTCACTCATTTTTCACTCATTTGTATTTTTTACTAGGAAATTTAAGATAAAAACAGCGATTGTAAATTATTTATTTATATCGAAATTATTTTTTAAGTGTAATCGATTTTTTTTAAGCTACTGTATTTTTGTAATTTAAATGAATGAATAAGTACTTATGACCAAATTGGTGATAGATACTAGGTGTAAACGTTTTTTAATATGTTTTATTTATGTCATTTATGTTTTGTCATTGAACAATATTTTTGGTGTAGGGGTCAGTCAACATTATTAATCCTTTAATGAGAGAGAACATTCATTTAACTCTCTCTCTCTCTCTCTCTCTCTCTCTCTCTCTCTCTCTCTCTCTCTCTCTCTCTCTTCTTACTCTCTCTCTCTCTTTTTTTTACTTACGTTCTTTCTTTCTTTCTTTCTTCTTATACATGTTACTCTCTCTCTCTCTCTTTCTCACTCTCTCCGACCCTCTCTCCATCTCTATATGTGTCTCTATCTGTTGCTAACTTTCTTTTCTTTCTTCCTATACTTGTTTCCCTCTCTCCATCTCTTTCTGTGTTGCTCCCTTTCATTTCTTTCTTTCTTTCTCCCTATTATTGCTCTCTATCCATCTCGATCTCTCTCCCAGTTGTCATCTTTCTTTTCTCTCATATCTTATACTTTTTCTCTTACTCCATTTCTCTCCCTCTCTTTCTCCATTTCTCTCTCTCTCTCTCTCTCTCTCTCCATTTCTCTCTCTCCATTTCTCTCTCTCTATCTCCATTTATCTCTCTCTCTCTCTCCATTTATCTCTCTATCTCTCTCTATCTCTCTCTCTCTCTCATGCTACATACAGCAACTGACAATTATATCTCTCACCACCATCAGTAGATAAGAGGGGAGATAACAGAACACTCTGATTAAATAAATAAATCTTTCTTAGTTTCTTTCTTTCTATACTTGTTCTCTTTATTTTCCTTTCTAGATTTATTTATTTGTTTTTCTTTTAATATATTTCTTTAATCTCGTTTGCTTGTTTGTTTTTCTTTCTTTCTTTTATATTTTTACTTTCTTATTTTCTCTTTTTCTGTATTATTACTTTATTGTTTCTTTGTCCTCTAATTATTTATCCCTGTTTCTTTGTCTTTCTATGTCTGCACAAGAAATCTGCGTGTGATATTAAAAAAATCGTGGAAACAACATCCCACAAGATAAGCAGTTGTAAAGCCGCTTGCACCTTTTCACACAAACCACCCGAGTGAGGTGAATAAGACATGCTGGACACTACCGAAGAAGCAAGGACGAACCCATAAGGTACGTTCTGTGGAAACCAGCATATGGACATGCCAGCAAATTCCTATATAGATCAGGTCTCCGCTGATACTGGATGTTGTGCAGAGGACTTCTCGAGGACACTGAATGATATGAACTTTTAGCGAGAGATTGTCATTGATATCCGTGCTACTGACGCGATATGATGCTCTCTCTCTCTCTCTCTCTCTCTCTCTCTCTCTCTCTCTCTCTCTCTCTCTCTCTCTCTCTCTCACTCCCTGCAGAGATGTCGGACTGGAGGGCACCATTAAAAACATTAAATGTCTATAATGTAACACCACACACTGAGAAAGACATTGCCTCTGTACTTTTTATGGAGATTTCTTCAAGATTCTTATTTCATTTTCTGTAAATATATTAATTCTTTTTATTCAGAATATAGACTGTTTTGAAGGCATAATCATAAACACACACAATCTATATATTAATACTCGTATGCATTAATTGTACGACAGTTATCATCTTGTAAAACCCTCTGGTTAAAAATGCAACCATCCAAATCATCCAAGATGGAATGCAAAACTGTAAACCCTGATCATCTTGTATTGCTTATCCACCGAATTTTTATTTCTTATGAATGTCGTCCCCTCAGCTAAATAATGAACCTTTCAGTTTTTATTATAAAGAAAGAAAGGGAAGCAAAGGAAAATAATACACAAAAAACATTAGAAAGAAAGTGAAAAAGGTAGAAAAAGATAGAGAGAGGGGTGAGCGTGCAAAAGCGATGGCGCTAATATGTTTCAATCGAACATAATGAAAAAATGAAAAGAATGAAAGAAAGATAACAAAATAGTGAGCGATAGTTAAATCAAGATTATTATACTTTTTAAACATTGATCTATTTCCCAATAGCTCTTACGTTAACGTACCAAACGTTGTAATAATTAAATCAGTATACTGTGATATATACATAGGTCCTGTTAGTTAGTATTAAAGCAGTTACTTGAATCTTTAAACATTTATTAGTTACTTGAATCCATCAAGATTTCAAATGCCAAAATGCAACAAATCAGACAAAAATCATACAGACGGATCGATAATTAATAGGAGTAGTTTTTGATGAGGGATGGGTCTTCATAAAAAATGGACACGGCGAACCGAGTTCAAATACAGTACGAGGCCGTTTGAAAATTTACATAGAGCTAATACACTTGAGATGAGTATGAATCCAGCCCTTCTCCCTCCAGCAATGGACAAATAATAGGACAGACTTGGCTTTTTAACCTTGGTATGACAACTGGATTACGAGAAGGAAATCTCCGATTTAAAATGTATTAAACTCCGGATAAAAATGGACCTTTTCGAATGTAATAAGGATCCCGACACTGCGAGTTTGTCATCATTGCAGATTCTTGTTCCTGGACTTGTTATATTTTTAAACTTTCATTTTTAACCGGAACATTTTCCTGAACTTTTTGATATTCATATACACTTTTACTGCAAACTCCTTTGAGCTTTTTTCTAAGGATAAAAATGCTTATAATTTTTAAAAATAAAATTTATTTATTTTTAACATAATACGCCTTTTTAAAAAATTTTTTTGAAAATTCCGGTACTGATCGTGAGCGTTCTGTGCCTCGTAATTCATGATATATTTATTTCGTCTTTACGTTTACAATGTTGCTTTGATAAAGACATCTTCATAATGTCGAAACAAATTTCTGTGAGCAAAACTTTTAACATCTTGTTGTTTTATCTACAAAACTTTCTACACATATTGTCGGATTCAATATCCATTTTACCTTTCATACAGTGTTATAGACACAGAGATACACATACACACTCTTTCTTTATCACACATACACACACACACAGTTCTACTGTCGGGAAGTTTTACATAAAATTTGGTCCGTTTTTGATACACTTAATCAAACACATACATTACGATCGATTCTCACTAGCTGAATATGAATATAAAAAAGGTAAAAATACTATATAAAAAGAACATTAGGCTTATAAGTTCAAACAGTTACTTCTGAGTTGTCCCGTAGGACACATAGTATATCTGGATTAAGTTTTTACAGTTCTAAATCAGAATCATCTCTTATAAAGAAATAAAGGGAAAAAAGGACATGCTACACAGAAGAATATTATAAGAGAGTAGGGGAAAGATAGAGAAGGTCTGAGCGCAGGGAATCGATAACGCTAATCAGTTTCAATCGAACATCATGAAAAGATGAACAGAAGGAAAGAAAGAAAAGTGTGGAACAGAGTTAAATCAAGATTATTATACTTTTTAGATATTGAAATATATCCAATAGCTCTTAATAAAATATAACAAACGTTGTAAGGATTAAATTATCATACTGTGGTATATCCATGGGTCCTGCTAGTTATGATAAGTTAAGAGGGATTTATTGGCTTTTTTATGGTATTAATGCCAAAGGGAACACAAACAAGCTCAGTCGTAATTTGAACTACTATGTCAATTCCGTTTTTCGTGATAATAACTGTCGCACAATCCTTCACTCCGACAAATTATAACTGTACAATTACATTAACTTCAGTCAAGAGCGACATTAACATAGAATACTTAACATCGCTTAAAACTTATCAGGGTTACCGGAATGAAGACAGCATAAAGCGGTGTATTGAATAAAGTTTTCGGTTCAAATTTTTGTGAAGGCACTAGATTACGAAATGAAGGCTCTCGAATTCGACAAGAAACACCCGAAGAAAGCCGGAGGGCATATCGTATGAAACTTTGTGAGTATATAACAATAAAGATGAAGATAACAGTCTGAAAACTCCAAATAATACAAATTATCAAGCTTTATCTAAAACAAATCAGACATATGAATTCTGCTGACTTGTAGTTTTTACAGAAAATTTGGTCCCTTATTTCTCAAGATACACTTAATCAAATACAGAGATAATGATCAATTTTTACTAGATGAATATGAATTTGTCCAAACTTGAGCTGAATTATTGGTACACATGTTCAAGGACAGCATTGATCATTCGGGATTGGAAAAAAAACTAAAATCTAAAACAAAAAGACTTATTATTTTTAAGATCTACGACGTAAATTTGCTCACAAATTGACAGGCTCGTTTAATATTTTTTAAGTTTTAGGTATTAGCCGCTAATATAGGCCATTGTTAAAGGGGCAACACCTCGAGTATTGTTCATCGAAATTCATCTAATGACAGAGGAAAGCCAATAACTGTAACGGTAAAATAAGATAAATGACGAGAACTTGCGAGAAATGATATGATTTATCGTTTTCAGTGAGAAAATATACCCACAATCCAAATACGATATTTCAGCGGGAATGTATTTGTGCAAAAGGAAATTATCGGTGCAACGCTTTCCGTGATATAAGTCGATGATAATCAATAGCTGGATCCATTGTTCAATATTAGTTTGAACAGTGGACAGAAAGAGGAAGAAAGAGAGACAGAGAGAGACAGACAGAGAGAGACAGAGACAGAGAAAGAGAGAGAGAGAAAGAGAGAGAGAAAAAGAGAGAGAGAGAGAAAATCAAGAGAGAGAAGGAGAGAGAGAAAAAAGAAAGAGGGAGAGAAAGAGAGAAAAATATAGAGATGGAGAGAGAAAGAATGAGAGATAGAGAAAAAAAGAGATAGAGGGAGACGGAGAGAGAGAAAGACAGAGCGAGCTGGAGAGAGGGTAAAGAAAGAGAGATGAATAGAAAGAAGAGAGAGATGAGGATAGAGAAAGATTGAGAGAGAAATACAGAGAAAGAGAGAGAAAGAGATAGAGAAAGAGAGGGAGAAGGAAAGAGGGAGAGAGAGAGAGAGAAAAAGGGAGGGAAGGCGAGCTAGGAGGAAAGGTTACAGGGCATCACACTGATAAAATGGTTTGAATGAGGAAGAGTGGAGATGGAGAGATAGAGAGAGAGAGAGGGGGGTGGGAGAGACGTAGAGAGAGAGAGAGAGAGAGAGTTAGAGAGAAGGAAAAGTTACAGGGATTCATACTCACAAAAGGGTTTGAATGAGTAAGAGTGGTGAAAACTTAAAAATTAATGTAAATAAAGCTACGATTTAAGAGAGTAGTAAGGTTATAATAATATCACCGGTGCTTCCCCGGGGGCAAACTTCCGGCGTGCCGGATGTCGTTTCCGGTAGGCTTATTCATTAAAATAGCGCCTATGTATTAAACTCAAAATCCTTTTGATACGAATTATGCAACGGAGCCGGTGACCCTGGTGCGTGCGTAGGGTGACATTATAGTGAAATGTTGAGAGAGAGAGAGAGAGAGAGAGAGAGAGAGAGAGAGAGAGAGAGAGAATAGAGAGAGAGAGAGTAAAAGGGATACGCAAATAACCACAAACACTTCTATTAAAAAGGTGCAGTTAATAACCATTCAAATTAAGATTCAGGTTTGATAGCGCCAATGGCCAAAAATTCCCGGTCGATTTTCATAAGCAAGGCTAAGACATAATACTTAGTTTTTCTCAGAGCCAGAAAAGGAAAATATTCATCAATGATAGCCATTCTATCTGATAGACCATATGACCTTTAGGCACCCCTTTTTGATTTCGATTCAGAAGGACATGTTTTTTCATTTACACCGTCAATATCCGGTTGTTTGTTAGGGGTTAGGGTTAGGGTTTAGGTTTAGGGATTAGGGGTTAGTTTTATAATTTTTTTAAATATCTCAAAATCGCGTTAACAAACAAACGGATTTTGACGGTGTAAATGAAAAACATGTCCTTCTGAATCGAGATCAAAAAGGGGTGCCTGAAGGTCATATGGTCCGAAAATTGCAGTGTAATCATCATCTGCTACTTGATTTTCGACGTCAAGATCGAAATAAACTGTTGAGGTTCAAGACTAGATCGTATTGGCTAAATCTCACTCAGCATTTGGGCGTATTTGCTCAACAAAGCATGATGGGAACGGTTGGCAACCTAAACCCGCTCCTTCAAATATTGCCAAAGAAATATTCAGGTACAAACAAATCAGGAAAAAATCTAGACAAATTATGTCCATTAATTGATTAATTGGAAAAATCAACATAAATTTTCACAAGTTAATACAGGTTATATAGACCGACGAAACATGATTATTCAGGGAGGAAGGATCGATGAGGACAGGGAAAGACTCATAAAAGGACCCCCAACAAGGCCTATGTACAATAAGGTAGGTCAATTTTTCACTTTTTTAAAATATCATAAGAAATTACCACATAAAATATTTTTCTTAAAAACTTTTTCTTCATTTTCTCGAAATGAATTATAGATACTAAAATAACCGTAAATTGGTTATCTTTTCGGTGTTATCCTAAAATATAAGTCAAATTAAAACCTATTTTTTAAGAAAACAAATGTAGGAAATATATTTAATAATATTTTTTTATTACAATATCCACAATGTTCCCAATGTCGATGATGATGGGGGGTATTTTCAATTAGAAGTCTATTTATATGATATCTAATTCGTTATGAGATTTGATTCGTTTCAGTTTGATAAAATAAAATAAAATAACATTTTCTGAGTAGAATATTGAAGACAGTAAATTTTCTAACCAATTTCTAGGCTAAATGTTGTAAAAACAAGGATGTTTTTTATAGATTTTAGCAGACGAACTTTGATGCTATTTCCTCAAACAATGGTACATGTAAAATATCTAATTTTTGGTACCAGTGTTTAGTATACTAACACACAACTTTCGCATAGATGGAAAATTTGATATTTTAAAAAAGTGAAAAATCAACCTACCTTAATGGACAACCTGGAGGAAGTACTGCGAACTTGACATGACATTTGACAAATGGCTCCAATTAGGTTTATTCTTTTTTATTACATTTTACGTATGACCTGCTTAGGTTGAAGAGCAATCTTGTTAAATGGAAGAAAATGCGACCCAATCAATCCACTATGAAAGATAAAACATATATATATATATATATATATATATATATATATATATATATAATATATATATAGAGAGAGAGAGAGAGAGAGAGAGAGAGAGAGAGGGGGACCTGAATTAAAAATAATGAATTGAAAAATTTTAAAATATAACAAGTGATAGAAAAATAATTTCAATATTTACTAATGACATTCAGTCGATTTTACCTTTATTTATTTTCTACTAGTGGGAATACCCGGTGTTTTCCGTGTATTATAACAAATTAACACCAATAATGCACACAAATGTTTTAATCAGAAAATAATTGGCGGATGCACACTATTTATTAGAGTCTATTTCTTTTACCATTATTTAACAAACTCCACCCAATCCAACACGGGAAGGATGCGACACAATGTCAATGTTTAAGCCATGTTTTCCTTCACTTTGAAGGGTTGTCTAACCAAGGCTAAAAACCCACAAATGCTGGAATATGTCCTCAGTTTCTGTAGGACAGCTCTTGCTGACGGAAAATACAGTTGAAGATACAACAGTGTATTGGATGAGTTGGTCAGATATATACAGAAATTGATGAA
>CM042141.1:138886157-138921167 GCA_023376005.1 Doryteuthis pealeii
TATTTAGCTATTTGCAATAGCTCTTATGAAACGTTGAAATGATTAAATTATTCTAATGTGGTATATCCACAGGTACTGCTAGTCTATCTTTGGATCTATCTCAGTGCATGTCTGTCAATCCGTCTGTATATCTATATCAGTAAATTTATTTATGTATATCCCTTCCATTTTTCCCCGCAATTGTTTGGTTTGGTTTGTTTTGTTTTACGGCATATCAACCTCAGTGGGTCATTTAATGCCGATAAAGTTTTGAAATAAATCAATTCTTAATAGATAATACAATTTTTTTATGAATACATTTTTCTATTTAACCCATAGATGGAACCCTAACAGGTACTACCACTCCGGGTCAGAGTGGACCAGGGAGCAATGGTGATGAACGGGTGCTCCACATTCCCCAAACCTCCCAAACTGGAACTTCACCATCAGATAGAGTTTAACGTCATTCCCAGGACATGTAGACCCGCAGCCACCGCCTTCTAGCATTCATATGATAAAAAGGGGTTGGGGCTTGCCATAAGGGCAATATGGTTGGGAAAATCATATAGGTGCTAGGGCTTGACGTGACCAGCCGATTGATCGGAGGGGGCCTCTCCGACCTCCCGTATAGCTCAAGATAGGGCCAAAGTGGAGTATTGCATGTCATGAACTGCTCATCCACCTGGGCTCTATCCTTAAGCATCACGGTTCGCCACCCACGGCCAACAGGTGGCCCCATTAGGGGAGTCTTACCCCTCTGCAGAGGTGCAGTCGGTGCATTCTAACGCCCCAGCCGACAGGGCGGCCCCGCAATTGTATATATGTGGATCCAATTTTCAATGCATACCAAATTTTAAGATTAAAAAAAATTGTAATAATTAAATCATTATACTGTGATATATCCAGAAAAGAGAGAGAAGAGAGAGAGAGAGAGAGAGAGAGAGAGAGAGAGAGAGAGAGAGAGAGAGAGAGAGAGTTAAATCAAGATTATTATACATTTTTACATAATTGACTATTTCCAATAGCTCTTAAGTAAACATATGAAACGTTGTAATGATTAAATGATTATACTGTGGTATATCCATAGGACCTGCTTGACATTTTTTATTATATAAAGACTTAGTCTATTTGACGGCACATAAGACGCATACACAAAACATCTCAATTGCAGGAAATTTTGGAAAAAAATGTGCGTACTATATGCCGTCAAATACGGTAAATAATCTTGCCACGAGAGCGCCGCATATCTTTGCAAGTCTTTACAATTATAATATGCATTTTTATATTATATTATTGATTATCCTTATTACATTTCAACCATTTTTTCTGTCCTTAAATTGATCTTTTGGCGAAAACATCTGCGTTTTTTAGAAATTTTCTTCTGGGAATTGACTAGAAATTTCACCAAAAATCAAAACCTTCCGTTTTTGGCATCGACTAGTTCGGTGCCGGCTTGTCGTACGTTCATTAAATCTGTGTTGTTTTATTTATTTTTTATTTTTATTTATTTTTTTATTTTTTTATTTTTTTTGGGGTGGGGGGCTATTTTGTTTTATTTTGTTTTATTTCATTTCTTGCTGTGGAAACGCGTAATTGACATTTGTGCGTTCGGATCAAGAACATTTGTATTCTGCAAGGTGAGTAGGGAAATTTTCAAGAATGTAGTTCGTTGGTGCCAATCACAAAGAACGCGACTTCTTTTCAGTTTTTTCACGGCCTTGTGTTGAATTTTGAATGGTTTTATTTTTCCTATTTCATTTTTATAAAAAAAGTCAATCTACTGCCTTGGTACTGCGCACTTCTACACGCGTCATATTATTCTCAGTATTCTTTCATCAACTCCAGAGGCCACTACTTCTATTCTACTTAATTAACTTTATAATCAATTTAACTTCTTCCATCTATGCTCCTTCACATCAGCCATCTGGTTGTGGCAGGGATATCTTACGCAATGACAAAAAGAACTAGCAGAACCTGTGGATATACCACAGTATGATAATTCAATGTAAAACTATAATAATCTTGATTTAACCATCTCTCAGTTTTTTTTCTTTCTTTCCTCCTTTTCATCTCTTTTATTATTTTCGATTGAAACCAATTAGCATTATTGCTTCTGCGAGCTCAACCTCTCTCTCTATTTTTCCACTAATCTTTTTTCTTATTATATTTTTCCGTGTAGCATGTCCTTTTTTTCCCTTTTTTCAATGTGATAAAATGGAATGATCCATTATTTAGCTGAGATGACGACACTCATGTGAAATAAGAAATCGGTGGATACGGAACCCTGATAAAAAGGATTTACAGATTTTCATCTCATATTGGACGATTTGACGGTCTCATTTTTAACCTGAGGGTGTTGCTAGCTGATAACGGTCGATAGATTAAGACGAGTATTATTACAAAAAACTGACAAGAACCAAAGGACCGTTTAGAAACATGAAAACAATCCACAAGAAAAATTCCTCTGTCTTAACACTCTGGTCACAAAGCTAAGTGACCTCCAGGTCAACTCCAAAAATGATATTTCGTCTATATTATTGTCCCACCTCAGTGACCTCATGGTATCTGTTTTATTCATTCTGCTTTACATGTCTCTAACAAGAAAAATCAACCACGAGAGAATAGCTAAGTACCAACAAAACATACAAACTCCAGAAAATTCCATTCATGCCTCCCACCCCCGGCAATTACATCCCATTAATTCTTGACATTAAATCTAGGTGCTTCGATGGATAAGGAGGTTATAAAGGTGATTGAAAATCTGGCAATCTAACAGGCATACATATAGATAGATACATACATACATATCTACTAAAACCGCAGCACGAGTAGCATGTGGCACATCGTCAATTTTATAAGCAAAATCTAACGAGTCTGAACTCAAATTTTAACTTCTAGACTCGTTGCTTAACCAAAGTTAAATAGCTGATCAAGTTGTATACATACCTTTTGTTATATAATCTATGCAGTGGCATAAGATTATTGCCAATCCCCTGTAATTCTGAGGGGATGACCCTTTTCATATCGTGGCCGGGTCCTTCCATGGAAAATTACAGAAGCCCGCCAAATATTGGAAGTCGCGTGGGACCTTTTTCAGTCCTCAGTTTGCAGTTAGACGTCAGGCAGAGCAGTCGGCCATTTTAGGTCCTGCCTAAAGCTGGAACTCACGCGTGCTATGTTAATTAGCAGATGTCTGGGTTGGGGATTGAAAATAAAGTAACATCAAAATAAATCGAAGTCTTGTGTTTATTATCTAAAAACTAACAATGACACAGGGCTTCTGATAGAGAGAAATCCCTAACAGAAAACCAGACCGAAGTCCCCAAATCAACTCCAGACGCAAGATGTTAGAAGATATACCAGAGACGATCAGAATACTAAAGACGGCCAAGAAATAGAATTAAAGAAAGAAGTATACAACATTATAATTATTTAGTGCCAGTGAAGAAGGCGCTATGCAACACTTTATCAAGGGTATAAGCGCCATGTAAACTTTCAAATAGCCTCTTCAGATAAATAATTATATAGATGAGAATCATTTGAAAATTGAGAAAAACCGCTTCAAATATTATATAGGGCGTAAGAACAAGCATAAAACAATTGAAATATAACATGAAACGAATCTTGTCAAGTTGAAATTAGTTTGGTCCGGTTTGGTTTCTTTGTTTAATTGCATACCAACCATCATGGGTTATTTAATAAGCCATCCTTGGAGAAGAACTGTAGTAACAAGTCGAACTTACCTGACTCAAAGCGCCTCAATGCTGTCTCTGGCGAGGAAAGGAATGTGGCTGGAGGGAGAAGGAATGTGGTACGCCATTATGCCCACTCTGAGTAAGAAGTGCCACAACATTGGAGGGGGCAGAATGGACTTTTAATAGAGGTTGCGAGGCATGATGGGTGACTACCTATGGTGCATTTTATTTGACTATAAAAGCGATCTATTTTGGCCTGAACAGTGCACTCCATTTTGGTTCTTCAGTAGCAGTGTCGAAAGAGCGAGAGAGGAAGTGAAAGAAGAGGAAGAAGAGGAAGATGAAGAAAAAGAATACAAATTTCGGCTAAATTCGGAAACATGGACAGAATGTACGATTACAGGTTGATCCCGGAGTTTGGTGGGTCTCTATCTGACGTACCCGCCATCGAATGGATCCAGCGCGTTGAAATGATTTGCGAACTTTGCAGGAGAACGGATGTCGAGCTGATACTAACATTGCGCCTGCGAGGTGGTGCCCTCACCATGTACCAACCATTGAACAAGGAAGGTAAGACCAATTTTCAGCGCATAAAGCAGGCTTTTATGGCCGCCTACGCCACTGACTCGTTCAGTGCGTATGATCAATTCGTGGCGCGGCGACTTCGATCCGAGGAGACAGTAAACGAGTATTCGGTGGACCTGCAGCGACTGGATCAGCTTGTCGGGGAGCGACGAATGATCTGTGTTTTTATTTCCGGACTGCCACAGCACGTACGAAGAAGAGGAATAAGAAGAGAAAGAGAAAGAGAAAGAAAAGCTGGTGGACAATTTTCAAGAACATTAGTGGTACTATTTAACCCATAGACGAATGATGAAGGGTTTCATACCTTTACCCTTCTGAAAGTGAATGTAATAGTGTTTGAACTTATAGTTTGAACTTGCTTACTCCAATGTCATCGTCGAACATGAAACCACAACACCAGGGGGACTCCCTTTTAATTTGGGCGAGTATTTTATCTCATCTTTTACTTTAAATGAATTTGAATGAAGTATTACGTCCTGTAATGTTTGTCTTTTGCCTTCATTCGTTTAATCCGCCTTTGGGTTAATAAAACAAATCTGTTCATTTTGTTGGTTCAATGTTTTCTAATTATGCCTTTGATTTCATTTCTAAAAGATAATGATTTACCCCGAAGCAGATGTTATGTATTTTTTTTTTATCTACTTGTCTCTAAAGTTTTCATCATCTACAATTATGTGATGCTCTTGTTCTCCATTGAATTAAATTAACCCCCATTGAACTGGAAGCTTTTAGAATTTATCAAACGCTTAAAAAAGCTAGATGGAAACGACAAGGATGTGGCGTGCTGTCTTGAACAAATCCTAGAAACCGCATCCCAGAAAATAGCAGCTGTGCAGCCACTGAAGTCCTATCACTCATGCCACCACACAAAGACAAATAAGATACTGCTGCAGAGGCGAGAACGAACTCATGAATGACGTTCTCGTCTGGACATCGACAAATAGAAACAACTAGCAAAAATATACATCAATCAGCTGTGTACGGATAATGGATGCCGTGCTGAAGACTTGTCAAGAGTGATGACTGATAGGGACTGGTGAAGAGTGTGAGAGAGACCGAGTTATGTGAATTACTGCTGCCAGCAAGATTTGATGATTGTGATGAGGGTGTAAAGATTAATTTTTCATTCAAAACTACTTTGTTTCATTAAAAAGGAAAAATAACCTACGAAAAATTGTAGAAGACAGAAAGGGGAATTTTAAAAAAAACTTCATACCTTAACCCTTTTAAAGCAGATTTATTATTTGCCTTCATCAACGTTATCACGTACACCATTGTTAACTGGTATGTTGGTGGGTTGGATGGCTTTTACGGCATGTCACCCATAGGGTTATTTTATGCCGATGAAGTTTTGTTTTATTCATTCGTGATAGGTATTTATCTTTTTAAAGATTTAAACTCAATTTTTTAAAACAATTTTAAACCCGTTTTTTTCTACTTAAATTTAAATATTACCCAAACAGGTACTACCACTCCAGGTCAGAGTGGATCAAGTCGAATATTAACTTCATCATTAGATGCCGCTTAAGGTCATACCCTGGATGCTATAATCAGAATTATTTAGAAATACAGTGTTACTTTGACTTACGAGTGACCCAACTTATGATTTTTCCGACTTACGAGTTGTCATTCTATCAAAGTTTTGTTTTCTGCAGAGGGCTACAATTTCAGGTACGAAAGAGCTTCAGGTACGCTTATGTTTCCAAATTTATTACGTCAATGAAAATGTTATTTATAATAAAATAATTTGTCGGTTAAAATCTGGTGATAAGGGAATACCTTGGTTAATCAAAAAATTCAGTGTTCACTTCCATTAGTTGTATAGACTCGGTCTAGAGCTAGCGAAAAGTAGATAGTATCCCGTGCTGTTACGGTCAATATATCAGGTGACTCAATATGTAACTCAGTACTACATATTTCATAGTAGGATTATCGGCCACCAAACCGGTAACCTCATTGATTCTATCTGGTTAAACGAGAGGCTAGAAAAACAAGACCTGTAAAAGGGTGGGGATGCTCTTTGCTCAAGGCCATCTAGCACATTATTAAAGTCTAACCACTCCTCATCGTAACAGGGCTGTGTAAACTTTGTGGAGTCAGAGTCATGCCGTAAGTAACCTAAGTTCCTGATAGGGTCACCCAAGGCACCCAGACCTAGAGGGCACAGGCGAAAATCCAAAATGCGTCACCATCATCGTCAAGAAACAACGGCATTTGGCGTCTGTGTGAAATCTGCGGCAAACAATGGCATCTCCTTCCCCTGACCGACATATGTATGCGGAGTTTGGAGACCGTTTGTGAATTTCATATTCCCTTGTTACATCTTCCATGAATTCACCGCAGGTATCTTCGTTAGATGAATCTGCTCAACTGACCCAGGGTGAATGCCGTCCAGAAACAGAAACTATTGATACATAATATGGCAAGCAGGTCTCTCCAACCTTGGTATGGCAACCGGTCTAGGAGAAATATAACCTGCATCAAACCAGTTATAAACATGGATATATTTTGGCTCGGCCAAGCTATTTCATGCTCAAGGCACCCAACAGGTGACCCCATGGGGTGGTCTTATCCTTCTGCATTCGGTGTATTCTAGTCCCAGCCAACTGGGCTTTGGCAGACTGGTCCTTTAGCCTTGATATGTCTAGAAGAAATAAGACCCTGTATTCAAACCAGTTATAAATCTGGAGCAGTACTGGCCCGCACAGGCTATTCTCTGACCAAGGCACGCTAGATGAGTAACCCTTTTATGTCCAAACCAGTATACGTGACTAGTAAAATAAATTGGAAATAGGAAAAAGCAGAGGGAAATATTGGCTATTTTTTCTTTTAGTCGTTAGTTGGCGTTAGGAACGTTTATATTTTAACTTGATTCAATAAGTTCCCATTTGATTGTATTTTGACAGCCTTCACATCAATTATTTTTTATTGGCTTCACAGAAAGTTCGTTCTATTTTTGTCGTTAGATAACATTTGTAGATTTAATTAACTTCATCCACTGATATAAGTTTTGGTTGTATTGTGACAGCTGTCATATCCGAATAAATAGTTATTTTCTACGTCGGAATACTCTAGCTTTTTATGACAGTAATCACGTTTAATTTACTTCACCAACACGAGTGTAGTTGAGAGTATTGCAACGGCTGAGATAAAAGTACATACTTAATACATTTGTATGGAAAGGGTTTTCTCTCTTTGCATTTTGGTGGCATTAGTAGCGTTTAGGTTGAAATAATTGCATTTGCTTTTCATTGTACTCAAACAAATGTCCACTCTGTCAGCTGAGGCTGTAGAATACGCCGACTGTACCTCTGCAGAGGGGTAAAATTCCTTCTGATGGGGCCATCTGTTAGTCTGGGGTGCTGACCCATGATGCTCCCTTTCATATGAAGAAAGACTTAGGAACATTGACTTACCAAGTCTGGTTTTCCGACGTATGAAAGGGATATGATTGAAGCCTAAAATACACGCATGGTTTTTATTCGACGAACTCTGACCTACTAAACATTGCAAAATACCTATACAAGGGGGCATAAATTAAAAATCCTTAAAAAAATCTTGTAAAGCAAACGCAAGACAAAATTATTTCAGCTACAGAGTGATGAATGCATGGAATAAACAACCTTCATCAGTAGTGAATGCCCCATCTCTAAACTCCTTCAAGGCAAATTTGGATAATCTGTGGAATGATATTAAATATTCTGTTGATTTAAAATGAATATCTATAAGGAACAGCTGACAGGTCTGAGACATAATATACTACCTGAAAAGATATTATTATTATTGCAAATATATGTTGTAATGTAATGAAATATCGTATTAAATTAGAAAGTTAATAAGAAGGCAGATAAAAAGATATGTAACAGAGTGGGGGTATAATAGAACATAGAAATGAAACTTACTCTTCCATCACTCCCGTCTTTCATTGCTGAATTTTACTTATTTAACTATTTAGTTAAATTAGGAAATAAAGAATAAAATGACATTTATTTTTTCTTGTTAATAGATTTCATTTAAGATTCATTGGAGAGATTTTTGCTTATATTCATTAAAATAAAACCAAACAATTAGAAATCAATAATACTAAGCACATATTTAATAAAATCACATTTTTAATATCAATATGCAAATTAACCTTCCCATTCAGTAGGTATGGACAACACTAATAAAAAGATGAAGCAATTTTATTAATAATTGAGGTTTAAATATAAATAAAATCATGTGATTATTATTATAAAGGACGGAGTTTGGTGGCTGAGCAGTCCATGGCATGCAACAATCCCCTTTCAGCGGTGGCTGAAGGTCCTAATGTACTGGGTATGACGTTAAACTGCATATATTGTTGAAGTTACAATTTTGGAGGTTTAGGGTGCGGAATACCCATCATCATTACTCACAGTTCTACTCTGACATGGAGTGAAAGTAAAGTTCAGAAAAATTGAGTACTATCAAGAATGAATAGGCAAACGTCTTTGGCATAAAATAACGCAACAAGCGTTGACATGCCGTAAAATCCAACCGTCCAATCAAACATCATTTATAGCACAATGCATATTTTTGGTATAGGCCAAAAATCTCCTGTTTCTTAAAATTATTAGCGTTTAAATTTAAATATTTTATTTCAAAAACAGGTCGTTTTGGTTGTATTTGACCTCTGCCATTTAGTTTTGCTTATCATCATCATCATCGTTAAGTCGTATCGACAGCACCCCCTTCTCTCTCTCTCTCTCTCTCTCTCTCTCTCTCTCTCTCTCTCTCTCTACCTCCTCGCATTTCTCTTTCTATTCCTTCTCTCTATATATACCCCCTCTCTCTCTCTCTATTCCTCTCTCTCTCTATTCCTCTCTATATATATACCCCTCTCTCTATATATATATATATGTATATATATACCTCACTATATATATACTCTCTCTCTCTCTCTCTCTCTCTCTCTCTATATATATATATATATATATATATATATATATGTGTGTGTGTGTGTGTGTGTGTGTGTGTGTGTGTGTTTGTGTGTGTGAAGAAAGGAAATGAATCCGCCGGTATGTAGTATATTAGGAAAAATGAAAAAAACACAGGTTTAAATGGGTTAAGTGGTGAGTTTATTGGCTGGCGCTGCAGTGTTTCGATCTATTAATTAGATCCTCTTCAGGGCATTTGTTGGATTCTGTGATAAATAATTTCTTATCACCCTCCATACACCAACAAATGCCCTGAAGATGATCCAACTAATAGATCGAAACACCGCAGCGTCGACCAATAAACTCCCACTCGACCCATTCAAACCCGTGCCCCTTCACCCCTCCCAAAATACCACATTTATATATATATATATATATATATATATATATATATATATATATATATATATATATTTGGATGTGTTCGAAAAGGAATCATCTTTTTAATAATTGAAAGACGATTTGAAGCGTGCTCTATTTCCTTAATGAAAACAATCATTCAAAGGATTTTATAAAATATCGCCTTTCTTAGCAAAAATGATTTTAAAAGGTTTCAACATACGATATAAAAACTCAAATTAATATAAACAGTAGCACCGATGACGTAACATTCTCAATCTAAATTTCTAAAGTTTTCAGTTTTAAAAAAAATTATGAATATCTCCATAAAATTTCAAACCGAAAGCGTATATATATATATATATATATATATATATATATATATATATATATATATATATACCAGGAAAAATGAAAAAACACAGTTTAAATAGGTTAAGTGGTGAGTCCATTGGCCGACGCTGCAGTGCTTCGATCTATTAATTAGATCATCCTCAGGGCACCCGTTGGTACATGGAAGGTGATAAGAAATTATTTATCACAGAATAACGAGAAAAAGAAAAGAGTTTTTGAGGTTTGAAAAAAAAGGGATGGTTTTGAAATATGACGTCAAATATTCTATTTTACGGCGTGGGTATGGGACGGTGTATGTATGTGTATCGAAAGGAAACATTGTGCATTTTTTAGGTGTGTGGTTGTGTGTATGTGCATAATTTTTTTTGCGATAAACGACAGCGGAAATAAACCTTAAGATTGTGTGTGTGTGTGTGTGTGTGTGTGTGTGGTAAGAGGTAGGGGAAGAAGGTGTCATGGGCGTCAGGAGAATTTTTATTTTATTTTTTTTATATTAAGAGAAGAAAGAAGTCTGGGTGTGTGGGGGGGGGGAGGGAGGAGGGAATTTTAAAAGTGAAAAAAATTTTTTTAGTAAGAGTTCTGTAATTTAAAGTTTTGAAAATTGTTGTTTATTGTTGTTTATTAAACGTCACATAATCAGTTCCAACAATAAACAAAAATTTTCAAAACTTTAAATTACAGAAATTTTTTTTCACTTTTAATTCCCCCTCCCCCCCCACACACACCCTGCTTTCTTTCTTCTCTTATATAAAAAATAAAAATTCTCCTGACGCCCACGACACCTTCTTCCCTACCTCTTACCAATACAGAGAGAGAGAGACACAGAGAGAGAGAGAGAGAGAGAGAGAGAGAGAGAGAGAGAGAGAGAGAGAGAGAGAGAGAGGCGTACGTTCACACAAGGCTTTGCATCTCACATTTTAACTACGGTTATGTTACATTTAGTACTGACTTGAATTAAACCAAGTTATATCAAAGGCTTTATCTATGATATTAGATGCCTCATACAACCAGCCTTGTGCCACTATGAAGCAAAGCTTAGTAAATAATTTCTAAACTACCTGGTATTTCATTTAAAGTACGACTCTCTCCTGCGTGCAATTCGTTCCTGTCAGCTTTAGGCCATTTAAATGCCGGCCGATATTTTGACAAAGTTATGAATGTAAGTATTTTCTGGTTGGTGATCACTAATAGGTACACGTGTTGAAGTTCGGTTATGATTTTATTCCTACTTCAACAGCAATGTCGAGCCTATCTAATTTGCGGATGATTTTGCGAGGTAAATGTTTTGTAAGTTGCTTCTTTCTAAAACATAATCAACATCTCCGTATTTATGTTGATCGAATCTAATATGGCGGTAAAAAGTAAATAAGCATCGTTCTCTGTTGGGATCTTTGTTTTTTTATAAGAAAGCGGCTTATCAAAAGGAAAGTAAATAATTTCTTTTTGCCCTCTTCTTATATTTTATTTTATTTTCTCTATTTTACAATTTTTCTTCCTTCCCTCATTCTTCTTTTTTTTTTTTTCATTCTTCTTCTTCTTCCCCTATTTTTTCTCTTCTTCTTTTCCTCATTCTACTTCTTTCCCTCATTCTTATTCTTCTTCTTTCCCTCATTCTTCTTCTTTTTTCCCTCGTTCTTCGTCTTCTTCTTTACCTCATTCTTCTCTTCTTCTTCTTCTCTTCTTCTTCTTCTTCTTCTTCTTCTTCTTCTTCTTCTTCTTCTTCTTCTTCTTTCCCTCATCTTCTTTCCCTCATTCTTCTTCTTCTTCTTCTTCCTCATTCTTCTCATTCTTCTTCTTCTTCTCATTCTTCTCTTCTTCTTCTTTCCCTCATTTCTTCTTCTTTCTTCTTCTTCTCATTTCTTCTTCTTTCCTTCTTCTTCTTCTTTTTATTCTTTCGTTCTTCTTCTTCTTTCCCTCATTCTTCTTTCTCTCATTCTTCTTTCTCTCATTCTTCTTCTTCTTCTCTTCTCTTCTCTCATTCTTCTTCTTCTTTCTCTCATTCTTCTTCTTCTTCTTCTTCTTCTTCTTCTTCTTCTTCTTCTTCTTCTCTTTCTTCTTCTTCTTCTTCTTCTTCTTCTTCTTCTTCTTTCTTCTTCTTCTCTTCTTCTTCTTCTTCTCTTCTTTCTTCACTCATTCTTCTTCTTCCTATTTCTCTTTCTTCTTCTTCTCCTCATTTATTCTTCTTTCCTCCTTCATTATTCTTTTTCTACTCATTCTTCTTATCCTCATTCTTCTTCTTCCTCTTCCTCTTTCTTCTTCTTCTCCTCATTATTCTTCTTCTACTCTTTTCTTCTTCTTCTTCTTCTTCTTCTTCTTCTTCCTTAATTCTTCTTCATTATTCTACTATTTACGATTATTTCACAGCCATTTTAAGAGCTTTCTTTCATTATCATTTAACCTTGATGTTACCTGATGTGATCAGTTAAGATGTAGTAGATTGCAAAATATATTTGTAATCAAATTGAATATGTGACGTGGCGGGATTTATTAGGCGTGTGTGTATGTAAGGTCATTAATTTACGATATGTGACGTAGCATCTAAATGAGGGAGTATCTCATTTCTATACTTATCTGGGTCTGTGGTATCTGCTATTCTTCATATCTGCTATTCTGAATTGGAGTTGCTGATTTTCTGGATCTGTTGTTGGGCTGGAATTTTCTCTGTTCTTTGTGTCTCGAAGATACTTAGTATCTTTTTGGGATGTACTTACGTCCGGTAGCAGTCCTACATAAATACAAGACATTGTTTTTTTTTTCTCAGGGCTCATATATTTTATTTCAATCCCAAGTAAAAATGCCTTGGGGGCAGACTGTATCTTCCGTCTGTCCTCATTAAACCCCCAGACCAGACTCTGATCGTGCATCCACTTACAAAACTTCCCTATTTCTTTTTTACTCTTCACCCTGTTGGCACATTTCGACCAATCAAAAGCCAGCAGGTTAACCTTTCACACGTCATCCCAAATTCTAGGTAATGCCCACAATTACATAATGTATTACTAACATTTTCGTTTTTTCCACCTTTCCACATCTCATTATTTTACATTGTGAAGTTTTCAGACCGAGTTTAACTGGTGGATTTTCACTGAAAGTATTCTCAGTATTCTAGCTGAACTCAACAGTGCTATTTCTCTGAATTTTCAGATCAGGCCTGATAATTAGTATTATTTGGATTATTAGGACTATCGCCGTTATTGTTATCTGTATAACGTTTCGGCTGATGTGCCCTCCGGCCTTCTTCGGGATCTCTTGTCGGACTCGGAACATTTAGTAATCAGGAGCCATCACGGAACCTAACCCTTTATTCAATCCAGGGGGGTACCGTTTGGAATACCTGGGATACAGGTGTTAAACTGTGTTAATCATTATTCTATAGTCAAAATATTCCAAAATAGTACTAATCAACAGTGCTGTTATTTGGAGTATCTCCATTCTTCTGCGGATTTCCAGTTATTATTATTATCATTATCATTATTATTGTTAGTAGTAGTAGTAGTTATCAGTTAGGTTTTTATCTATTCCACAGTGGACGTTCGAGCGGTGTTCGATCGCTTTTATCGTTATCATCTTACATCTAAAGGGTAAAAAAAAAGGTAAAGGGAAGAAACCCAATTTCCTTCAACACGTAACATTAGACGTTGGAGCGAAAAAGGTCAGAAACAAGAAAAGGGTGCTGGACGTGCACATGCGCAACCCGGGTATCGCGAGAAGAGAACGTGACTTAATTCGCTTCTCGATCGAACGATCTGATAACCGCTCGACACCTACACCGTCGCACACACTTGAGAATTTGAGAATGCACATGGCGCTTTGTTCAGTGCGCATGCGTCAGGTCTAATCGCCATCTTGTAGGTTTTTCTTTCAGCGCCCTTGCGCTCGGGGAAGAGGTCGAACCGTTTGGTTAAATTGGACGGATCGATGCCCAGCTTGCTTAATTCTTGATAAGATACGAACAACGCATTGTTCAAGATCCTCTATTTAGATTGGTTTCCGATAAAGCACTTGGATATGACGTCCCGGTAGATGACAACATTCATAGCTCTTGATAAAATTTACTGTCTACTAGCCGACCCATGATCGCATAAGTTTCCACTCGTAACGACGATCCATGATGATATTGTTACGATTCTGGTCGTCATTATAGACGTTTAGTTCTCCTGATCGTAAATCGAATGGTAGAAAAGAGTGTAGTCTCAGTATCCGAAAGTCTTGTATTCCTTGAAATCCTAGGTTGATCAAGAGTGTAGGTCCTGTATCAGAGAGTCTGTTATATTCCTTGAAATCCTAAATGGAACAAGAGTGTAGCTCCTGTATCAGAGAGACTGTTGTATTCCTTGAAATCCTAGTTAGAACAAGAGTGTAGCTCCTATATCAGAGAGTCTGTTGTATTCCTTGAAATCCTAGGTGGAACAAGAATGTAGCTCATGTATCAGAGAGGCCGTTGTATTCCTTGAAATCCTAGTTAGAACAGGAGTGTAGCTCATGTATCAGAAAGTCTGTGGTATTCCTTAAAATCCTAGTTAGAACAGGAGTGTAGCTCATGTATCAGAGAGTCTGTTGTATTCCTTGAAATCCTAGGTAGATCAAGAGTGTACCTCCTGTATCAGAGATTCTGTTGTATTCCTTAAAATCCTAGTTAGAACAGGAATGTAGCTCCTGTATCAGAGAGGCCGTTGTATTCCTTGAAATCCTAGTTATAACAGGAGTGTAGCTCATGTAGCAGAGATTCTGTTGTATTCCTTAAAATCCTAGGTAGACCGGGAGTGTAGCTCCTGTAGCAGAGAGTCTGTTGTATTCCTTGAAATCTTAGGTAGAACAAGCGTGTATGCTTCTTCTATGTATTCTTGCCTGTAGTTTGCCTTCCAGTAGAGAATCCAGTTAGCAACTGATTCAAAGAGTTGCAAAAGATCTTAAATGCTCAAATGAATTTATGGTTTAATTTCTGATTGACCTATTTTTAGCCAGAATGCCTGCTACTGCTATTTGGAAAAGTCCATAAATATAGGTGTGAATATTTCGTACATCTTATACCAGCATATTCCATAAATATATTTAGAGAGGAGCGAATAGATTCTAAGTATCAGTTCCTATTATTTGTTTAAATCTTTAAGATTAGGTTTGATAATATTTTATTAGATAATGTGAACGTTTTTTTAACTAAAATCATTGTAAATAGCTGTCCATGCATAGTTTCTATGATAGTAGGCTACTCGCCATACAGCTGCTATTTGTGGAGTGCCCCTTCAGGATTTATGCAATAAATCATGCAGCATCTTTGTATAGTCCACATTTAGCTTTTTATCTAAGTGTTTCATTATACTGCAAGTGGTGCACCTATACAATAGCACTGATACAATTACAGCTTGGAGAATTGTCGCTGTATCTTTAAATTATTCAAGTAAAATCAGTCGATAGCAGTCCATAGGTGGCATCATAGGAGCCAAGTGGCCGTCCAGCTTCTTTTTTGTAGGATGCTGCTTCCAGGATTTGTGCAAGAAAACACATAGCATCGGGTAAATTTGCATACGCTTCAAACCAGTCTCGTCAATTCTATTGGCTCCGCAATCATGCCTCTGAGATTATGACTGTGGAAGGGGGCCATATAGATTTTCTGGATTTTTTTCTGTTCTGTCGCATGCCAGGCATATACTGGCTCGTTTCGTTCCCATTATGTGTATTCATGAGATGAGGCAGGATATGAATAATTATGTTGTCCTAATCTTTATTGTGTATAAACACCACTATAACACTCTTGAATAAGCAGTAACGATTAAGCTCCGAAACAGCGTTTGAATTCATGAGTAATCATCTGAAGATGACTTATTTTAAGGCAACTAAATCAATTAAAAAAGCACCTTTTAGTCACCTAAAATATCTAAGCACATTTCTGTCTAATGGCATTTATACTGCTTGGAGCGCCTTGAATTAGTAGTAACGATAATTAAGCTCCGAAACAACGTTTGAACTCAAGGTTTATTTTAAGGTAATTAAGAAACACTTAAAACAGAGCCCGAGGTCACAGTGGTCTGAACGTTGTGTTTATACCCAATAATGATGAGGACAACAGTTCAAAATATCATAATTATTCATGAACATAATTGTTTATATTAGAAAGTAAACTTTTTATATTCCAAAGTGGCTGAGCAGTCAATGACTCGCAATATTCCACTTTGGCCTTATCTTGGGCTAGACGGGCGGTCGGAGAGGCCCCCTCCGATCAATCGGTTGGCCACGTCAAGCCCTAACACCTATATGGTTGCCCAAACCCTATTGCCCTTATGGCAAGCTCCGACCCCTTTTTATCATATGGGTACTAGAAGGCTGTGGCGGAGGGTGTACATGTCCTGGGAATGACGTTAAACTCTATCTGATGGCGAGGTTCCAGTTTTGGAGGTTTGGGGAATGTGGAGCACCCCTTTATCACCAATTCTCCCTGGTCCATTCTGACCTGGAGTGGTAGTACCTGTTAGGGTCCCATCTATGGGTTAAATAGAAAAACATGAGTTTATAAACAAAATTGTATTATGCATTAAGAATGAATTCATTTCTCAACTTTGTCGGAATTAAATGACCCAACGAGTTTGATATGCCGTAAACAAATCAAACCAAACCAGAATTTATATTCCACTTCATAATCTCAGATTAATTATTTCCTTCTCAACTGAATAAAAATATAAAACAATACTTGCTTTACAATCAGTTGTTTCTTCTTTTTTTATATATGTGCATGTTATTCAAAATGTAGATTTTAGGACGAGTGTCAAATTTATTCGATTCTACAACAAAGGCCGATGACGTAATCTCTAAGTAATGTTCCAACAAGTGATTTCTAATATATAACTATTTATTCTATGATTACAATGATTTGGAAGTGCGTTGTGTAATGGTTATCTTTGTTGAAAATGGACACGGAAAAACTAGGCTGTTTGCTTTTCATATAGCACTCACATATTTGGGAAAGTTATGTATCAAACTATTCTGACCTCTACGTAAATAGTAGGGCGGACTGGGCTCTTTAATTTGTGTTGTATACCCTTTTCTTACTTTCTTCTATTCTTCTTCTGACGTATTTTCTATCTTACGTCTTCTTCTAGGTCTCTTCTAACCTCTCTTCTCGCGTCTTGGTGTTCGGTCGCACTTAACTCATTTCTTTTTCTGGATCAGTCTTGTTACCAAGACATTCACCAACCACAAAACCGTGTTATATTCTTAAGCTTTTACTTACTTAACTAAACATTTCATGTAACTATACATCTGACTAACATAGCGGGCGTATGCAGTGAGTTCCAGTTAAGGCAGCTCATCTTCTCTGCCCGACGTCAAACTGAAACTGAGGACCCAACCAGGTCCCACGTGACTTCACGAATTTCACGGGCTTTCTATACTATTCCATGGAAAGTCCCGCCCGTGATATGAAAAGGGCCATCCCTTAAGAATACAGGGGATAGACAATAATCTTATGCAACCGCATAGATTATGTAACCTTTGTTTAAGCAATCAGATTTGAAAGAAAACTCTGAATTCAAATTTGTTAAATTCTGCAAAAGAAATTGGCCTTGTGTCACACCCTACTCGTGCGGAGAGGTTAGTAAATTAATTATTCTAGGATTACAAATTATCTTTTCTCAAGATCATTTAGTAAACCAACATTGGCTGTGACGTGAAATATAAATACCATGCAGATATAGTAGAGCAGTGCTTCTAAAATTGTTAGAAGATGCGGACCGGTTGACTGTTTTATCGATGTACGCGCCGGTGTGTAAGATGACAGACTTTGTTAAACTTCTATTAAAAAGTATTTATATAGGCATGATAAAATGATCTATATTTAATACAGAAATATATCATCATCATATTATAATAGAGATTGTGTGTTTCTCTGTCTGTAACCGAAACTATATTACTACTCATGTCACAATTCCCTTAGTTATTGACCCCACATTCTCCATGATTTTATTTTTATTTAAACCTCAATTATCAATAAAATTGTTTTACATTATTAATATTGTTGACCATATCTACATACTAACAATATGCAACTGTACTTATATATGCAAAAAATAGCGCTTTACAGTTTGAACAGGAAGTCTAATTTGCATATTGATATTTAAAAGAATTATTTTAATGAATAGGTGGATAGTATTATTGATTTCTAATTGTTTGGTTTTATCTTATTGTATATGAGCAAAATGTCGGAGATAAATCTTAAAAGAAAGTCCATTAACAAAAAGAAATAACTGTAATTTCCTTCTTTACATCCTATTTTAACTAAATAGTTAAATATAGAAAATTTAACATTGAAAGATGTATTATAACCCGCTCTGTTTCAAATCTTTTTATCTGCATTCTTATTTAGTTTCATTAGCCTTTCTAATTTAATATAATATTTTATTACATTAAATCTTAAATACTTGCACCCGGAGAGTGCATATATTTGCTAGTAAGCCCCAGTGTACAGTCAATAGGAACAATGAAACTGCTTCTTATCTGCCGATTTGTCAAGTCTTGGCTCGATAGAAGATAGTGTCTCGTGCAGTGGTTCTCGAAAACCAAATTGTCCCTGTACTTCGTTTTTATCGCACCTATTGTTGAAAAAGCAGTCTCGCATATGTATGTTGATGGAAATGGGAGAAACATATTGAGGGCGATTTTAGCCAGATGATATTTTTTTAAATATATTTCCAATTTTAATTTATATGTACGGCTGCCGTACATCAAAACTATACAGATTTTTTAAAAAATCGTTTGGCAACTGCGGACCGGCAAGTAGTACTACACGGAGCGGCATTGGTCCGGAAGACTGCCCATGAAAAACACTGTAGTAGTGTGCTTCGAGACCAACGATTCTAGGTCCAACTACAGCCGACATGGCCAATAAGAAACAGGCAGAGTTTTAATCTGACAACAGAAAACGCATCCAATAAAGACAGATTTACGGCGCCTTTATTCACCTAAGGGGACGGTTTAGCACAGTCGGTAGAGTACCCATCTAGGAAATGCAAGGTTCCGGGGTCGATACCGATCTCCGCTAACTTAGCGCTTGAGTGACACAAATTGGGTATTCTGATCTGGGCGGTGAAGTGTGGAGCTGACGGTAAAAACAAACAATTCACCTGGTATAATGCAAGAAAAAAGGGGATAGACCCCTTGCTGTCTGGCTGATACCGACAATTGTCCACTCTGCTAATTTTACTTCCTTTTTATTCACCTTGGATCTCACTCATAAAGGTGTTAAAAATGTTTCTGCATACCTTTCCCCAATACATACGCGTACACTCGCGTGTGTGTCTGTGTGAGTCTAAATGATTAAATTAATCTACGTTCGTAAATAAAATTTATTCAATATCTTTTTATAAATCCCAGCCTGTTGTGACCTTAGGCCATGAGCTGAGAGTTTTTATTTCAAGTTTTTAAAAAAAATATATTTAAAGACTTTTTGCGGTAATAAAATCGAACGAATTTTATAATTTATTTATAATTAGCTCGGTTATTTAATGAAAAACTTTTTTTGAAGATGATGTTCGAAAAAAAAAATTCGCTCTATCAAGATTAATGAGTAAAATAATATAAACGATCATCCAAAAGAGCATACCTAGTTTTGTATTATTTGTATTATTCGGACTATTGTAGTCATCTTTATTGTTATCTGCACAACGTTTCGGCCGATGTGCCCTCCGACCTTCTTCTGGTATTTCTTGTCGGACTCGGGAACATTCTCGAACACGGACCCTTGAACCTGGGAATCGTCTCTTCGAACTCGCGAACCTTCTTGTACTGATCGGGAGCCTTCACGGAACTTCGAACGTAATCCTTTATTAATTCCACGGGGGTAGACTATTCTTATTCCGTTAGCCATGACAGGGTACAGGTTTTAAGCTGTGTTCATTATTTTATGTTACTCTCGCCTATGACCGGGATTTAACCTAGAGATAAGAGTCACTTATAATTGTATTAACTCAACGCCTATATCCACGACGCCATGTGTACTATTGGACAATCTAGAGTGAATTTTGGGAACTTATTAACCTAATGTCCTGTTTTACCAAGAATGTTTACCTTCATACTTATGTATAATTTTTTACCTTGCTTTTTTTTGCAGATAACAATAACGATGAGGACAATTGTCCGAATAGTCCAAATAATACAAATTATCAACCCTCATCTAAAAAAATTCAGAGAAATAGACCTATTTTAGTTAACAAAAAAAAGTCATATATATATATTTTACTAACCCCTGCGCACGAGCAGGATGCGACACAAGGTCAATTTCAAGAAGAACCCCCGAAACATGTTGAATCACAAAATACTGATAGGAAAAACACCACGGAACCCAACATCATAAGGTTAATACTAGATAAAATAGAAATATAGAGTTTGTTGCTTGTTTGGATTTTACAGCATATCAACCCCTGATTTTGCCGAATATAATTTTTAAGCATTTTTGGGTTACATCTTTGAGCATCATGAGTTGCCACTCCCGGCCAACAGGTGGCCTCGTTGTGGGGTGCCTTACCCTTCTGCAGAGGTACAGTCGGAATATTCTAAAGCCCCAGTAGACATGACATAACAGAGTTAATAAAACACATCATAACCGAAAAAAAGCTAAGAAAATGAAGACGGGAAAAATTCAAAGTAGAAAACGATGAATTAAATTACTATATGATATCCCAAGACCAACATCACCAAACTAAAGGGAATGAAACAATTGTAAAGCACTGGAACAAAAACACAAAAGCTGAATGGGAAATAAGATTAGAAGGACACATAAAGAAACTACAATGAAAGCAGAAAGGAAGAGTAAATACAAAGACATAATTAAATAAAAGGAGAAAAAATGACAACAGCAAATAAGACTAAACATACAACTGAAAGAAATACGTATCCTGTTTTTCGGTACCCTATGTCAAGTGTAAAAGGATTCCATCCACAAGGCATCACCTGTCCCTCTCGTCAAAATAGGGGAGGGTTGTATTTGCTGCCCAGTGCGCGAGGCGCCTTAAAAGAAGAATGCCGAAGGAATTAACACACTTTTTAGACACTAGCCACGCATGATCTTCGGTCTGTACGTAGTTTCCCACTATAATGATACTTGTTCGACTGACATGATGGGATGTCAGTAAATACTTATAACTGAAAGAAATAAACCATAATAGCTGGTGAAAGAAGGAATATTCAAACTTACCCAGGACAGAATTCAGAAATACAAGCCAAACAGGACTTTCCAAAATAAAGAAGGTAATTTGCTTTGAATGTTTAGTCTTATTTGCTGTTGTCATTTTTTGCTCCTTTTATTTAAGTCTGTCTTTGTATTTTCTCTTCCTTTTGAAAGTTAGAAGAGAAAGCATGAAGACAAACGAATATTCGAATGCTAAAATGGGAACATCTATTTTGGAGCAAGATATGTGAAAATAAAAATATAAGAGAAAAGCCAAATAGACAAATGATATGAAAAATAACTGCAATCACTTGAAAAAGAACCCGAAAAAAAACACTTGAAAAAGCCTCACACATGCAAGTATATATGGATTCTATCAGAAATAATGCTTAGATCTAGAAAGACTATCCAAAAGGTACAATCCCCAGTCGCTATAAGCCGATAACCTCGCTACCTATGATGTGGAAAATTCAAACCATACAGATAAAAGAAGAAATATATTATTCACTTATATGCCGCTGCCTATTTCCAGAAGAACAGAAATGATGCTGCAAGGGAACAAAAGGGAAGAAATGACCAACTATAAATAGATCAGTACATTCTCAAGGGTGTTAAAATAATGCAGAAAAATATGACAAGAATTGACAATAGAAAGACCTTTGATATGGTCCGTCAAACTTGGATAATTGAATGTCTAATTATATACAAAATATTGGAGGCTCGTTGTTAGAATTGTGGGAAATGGACTCGCTGACACGAGTTCAAATCCTGGACGAGAATGTTTGCATTTCACATAGTGATAATACCATTGGGAAAGGTATGCATCCAACTACTCTTCCTCCAACTATGGGTAAATAGAAGGACAGACTCGGCTCTTTCACCTTCCTAGGCAACTAGTTTAGAGCAACGAAAACTCTGAATTTTTCCAGTTTTAATTTCCTTACATTTTTTCGGTTATGTTTTGTTTTATTCTCAGTTTTTTTCGGTGAGGCTTTAGAATACACCGACTGCACCTCTGCAGAAAGGTAAGTCGCCCCATAATGAGGCCGCATTGAGGATTCTGTTGATGCAATAATTCGACAAGGACAGATAAATGACTATCATTAAACAGAAATAATTATTTGACACTATATATTTGTATTAGATACGAATGTTTGATATTATATACGGTGTGCAAATTATTTGTATTAGATAGGAATATTTAAATCATAATTGTGTGCAAATTAGTTGGATTAGACCGGAATACTTGATATCATAAAAAGGTGTTCGAATTATTTGTATTTGATATGAATGCTTGATATCATATAATTGTGTGCAAATAAATTTTGCAATTCGACAATTTATTCCTACAAACATTTATGCGTGGATATTCTGTATTTATTGTCGGATTCATTTCCATATTTTACTTACATACAATTTATACACATATATACATACATACATACAATTTATACACATACATAGATACAATTTATACACATATATACATACAATTTATACACATATATACATACATACAATCTATACACATACATACAATTTATACACATATGTATGTATGTATGTGCGCGTGTGTGTATGTGTGTGTACATGTATTCAGATATACGGAGTAGAATGAAAACATTTCCTTTAAGAATATGTCATAAAAATGTATCCGTTAATTTTGATATAATGAGGCGTTTAATTAATTCTAAAAATATAATCCTTTCTTTTATAATAGAAATTTTAAGTACCGCAAAACAACAAAATAACAACTACAACCGCAACAATGATAATATGAATGAATTTTAGCCTTTGTAAGAGGAAACATTTTAAGCGTATAATAAACTAAATGATTAAATTTTACAGCGTTAATTAATTTCAGAAACAATCGACTAATTGCTGCATAAATTGGTGAAGAATCTATGAATAATCCACAAAACTGTGTTTTCCCGAAAATAAGACTTGCCTGCAAATTAAGACCTAGCATGACTTTTCAGGATTATTTTGTAATTTTATAGTAAAAATCATTTCTAATACATTCTTATAGTAAAATTCATTTAAAATGCATTTTCATAGTAAAAATAATTTCTAATACATTTTTATAGTAAAAATCATTTCCAATCCATTTTTATAGTAAAAATCATTTTCAATTGATTTTTATTGTAAAAACCATTGTCCAATGCATTTTTTATAGTAAAACTCATTTCCAGTGCATTTCATAGCAAAAATCATTGTCCAATGCATTTTTATAGTAAAACTCATTTCCAATGCATTTTTATAGTAAAAATCATTTTCCAATGCATTTTTATAGTAAAAATCATTTTCCAATGCATTTTCATGTCGCGACACATAGATTGGGAATCACTGATCTATTCATTCTAAGATAGACAAAACCTTGATTTTTTTTCCTGGCCCCATGGCTGACATAAAAAAAAAAAAAAGACCTTAAAATAAACCTCAGTTGAGAGCAGTTGACAGACGAAAGAAATAAGCATTTTTCACAATCACACTCGACATCCCCCAAAAATAAGCAATATATATTAGTAATAGATCTGCGAGCCTAGTTGCTAACCATTACACCATGATGGAACATAGTAAGATAAATATTAGATAAATGTATGAAAGAAATAAGCATTTTTCACAATCACAATCGACATCCCCAAAAAATAAGCAATATATATTAGTAATAGATCTGCGAGACTAACTTGCTAACCATTACACCATGATGGAACATGATATTTACCGCGTACCCCACTTGTACGGGTCAGGCACAAAGTCCCTATTAACGTGGGACCACCCACAAGCCGAAGCTCATGGAGTGGCAGGTGAAAAATTACGTCGATCCCGTCGGCATTCCCCCTCAAGGGGGGCGCCTCAGGCACTGGGCAATAAACCCAGCCCTGCCCCTTTAAATCGAGGGGGCAGTTGTTGCCTGGGGGGATGGCCCCCTGGGATTGACGCTATTAACTCGTAAAGATCCAGGGCCGAAGCCACTGGACCCCCGGCGTGGGCCGGAGCTACATGGCTTCAGGTAATCACAAGAACATGACTCTTACGTAAGAGTCATGTTCTTGTGATTACCTGAAGATGCCGTATTAATACGGTTGAAATAAATTATTGTAATGAAGCAAGTTTAGAGTTTTTTCTTCATTTACTAAATATCTTGCTCTGCTTTCTACTCACTGGTATTAGGCACATTGAGCTCTCCTTATGGTCTACCTGCATCTGCTTGGTTAAACCACACATGGAAAGTCCTTAACTACGGAAAAAAAAACTATATATATATATATATATATATATATATATATATATATATATATATATATATAATGTGTCATAAAGGTATCGAATTTGAACTTGTATTTACCAAACTAGAAATGAAGAATGAATGGAACGTTATTTTTGCAGAATACAAGGTGTGTCAAAAAGTACAAAAAATGTCGATACTTTTTGACACCTTATAAATATATATATATATATATCAGTTTGGTAAACAACAGTAATCTAATAAGAATCAAAATACACTAAGAACCAAAGCGAAACTTTGGATTCGTGTCACGATTGATCCGTGACCCAGTTTGTTGACACACAAATAAATTAATTTCATCACATCGAATGGGAAATATAAGAGAATGATAATAACAGACTGAACTTTGAGGATACGAATAAAAGAAGAAAAAAGACTAATTAAAGGAGATGCTTTGTCTCTTGTGGTCGATGACGGATAAGTAAGGACAATGGGTCATTTATGTCAATCGATTCATACAATGAAACAGGGGCGAAATTGGCCTCAGTGATAAGTGAAATTCTCCAGATATCGGAATAATAAAAATTAATTACTGCACATAGACAGCCGGTGAAAAAGGAGAAAAACATATTTTGGGGAACTCACTTCTAACATCATTAAGGACTGTCTAATGGTGGCAAATAACGACCTTTTTTACATTTCATCTTTGACGATCTGCACGGTCTCATTTCTAACCAGAACGTGTTGCTAGATGATAACGGTCGTACAACTAAGGAACACGAGCATTAATATATAGAAATCTGGTGTCATTCATGCTATTTTTATTATTTATTTTTGCTAATGTTATCATACATTTCCACACTCTTTCAATTTCCAGCACACGTCATCCACCGCTGATTTCTACGCTCAACTCTTATTTTCTCTATCTTACCCATATTATCTTTCTTTGGTTCTTTCTTTATTATGTTATATGTTTCTGTGTTGTGTGTCCTATTTGTTTACTTTCTTTTTTATAAAACGGAATGGTCCATTATTTAGTCCAGGTGGCGACACTCCTGAGAAATAAGATTTCGGTGGATAAGCAACATATGATATTCAGGATTTACATTTTTGCATTTCATCCTAGACGATTTGGACGGTGCCATGTCTACCCAGAGAGTGTCCCAAGATGGTACTATTCATTCAATTAAGGAACACCAATATCAATATATTGATTATGAAGGTTTTTCCCACCCGCATAATCTGATAGATCGATGGAGGCTGAGTGACAGAAAGTCTTCTCAGGTCTCCAGGCCTCTTATGAGTACTCTACATAATCCTAACAGCGCTGTTGTTTGGATGGTCTCGATTGTTCTTCAGTTTTCTAATTCCTCCAAAATCGTTTCCAAAACTTTGGGGACCATTCCAAGAGCACCAATTACGATTGGTAGGACCTTTACCTTCATGTTCAATCGTTTTTTCAGCTCTCGGGCCAGGTCCAAGTATTTGTCTATCTTTTTGTTTTCTTTTACTCTGTGATTCCCCAGGTCAGCAAAATCAACGACAGGACAAGTTTTCTTTTTTTTTGTTAATTAATACTAGTTCTCGTTTCCTACCCCGGATTCGGTGATCTGTCAGTATCTCAGTCCCAAATAATATCATGCATCTCATTTACCAGAGAGATTCCGGTTTTTGCATAAAACATTTAGTAGCATAGTGAAAATTGAAATACTTATTATTATTAATAATTGCGCAATCCCTAGTGGATTACCTTTCCCATCCAGTCGGGACAAGTCTTGTACTCTCTTTGTGCTACTGTTCTGCATTCGCTTATAATAAGATTAACCGTCTCGTGTTTGTATCCACATATTCTAAACTTCCTATTCTGTCGCGTCTTATTCATTTTGCTTTGATATAGCTAGTTCTTATGGCATTGTCTAATGCTGTAATTATGAGAAATTCACTTTCTCTTTCACGTTTCCCCCACTTAAACATGTCCAGCACTTGTCATGTGTGATCTCAGCAGTTTGCCGTTTGAAGTATCCATAATAGTTGCTTTTCTACATATTTTATATTTTCTAGATTTTATTATCATCATCATCTTCTTCATCATTATTAATATTAGTAGTAGTAGTTACTAGAACAATGTAAAACGAAGAAAAAGTTGATTTTAGAAAAAATAGATGGAAAGAAGAAGAAGAAGAAGAAGAAGAAGAAGAAGAAGAAGAAGAAGAAGAAGAAGAAGAAGAAGAAGAAGAAGAAGAAGAAGAAATTTAATCTTACAGATTTTTTGAAAGTCTGGTCGAATAACAAGAAAAAACAAGATTAATTATTTTATTAAAGGAAAACTTATTTATTTGATTAAAAGTGCATTAATCAAAAACAATAAGAAAAATATATATTTTTTTTTAAATTATCAGAAGATTCTACTTTGTAGCTAACATAAAAAAAAAACACGAAACATCGATTTCAGATTTTCTTTTATATTAATATTTCCACAAAAACTTCTCTTTTTTCTGTACGCGGCAAAAAACTAATTCAAAGGTCTCAATTTAACGTAACATTCTCACAAAAAAAAGATCTTTAAAACATTCTAATCAAAAAGGCTGAAATATGTTTGAGCAACTGATGAACAAAAAAGTATGGTTCATTTATAATTTTATCGATTTTAAGTCCTGGCCGAAGATACTTACGTTTTACTTGACGCTAATGCCCCAATTAGAGGAAAAATAATACGTTAGTCTGGGCTCTCTGACCTTGGCGGTAAAGGCGGTTTAGAAAGGGAAAAATCTGTATTTGAATTTCATGATTGGGGGTTCGGATTCGGTCCGGAATTATTTAATTTTGCCCACGGACTTGATCAGATTAGGATACGGTATGATGTATTTGGCGTCTAAGAAAATCCTGTTAAACGTCGCTTAAGAAATTGACCTGGTAGCACATCTTGATAGTGCAGATTGTTTTACACACACACACACACACACATATATATAATATATATATATATATATAAATATGTGTGTGTGTGTGGATATCGAATAGTTTATATAATAACCTAATATCTGATGTTGATGGCTTTGTTTACCAATGATAAACGAGCACTGCAAAAACGATGGTAAAAGTGCTTGAACAACAAGCAACCCCTGTTGAAAAATTAACCTTATTTGGTCCCGTTGCCTGGAGGAATCTGTGGGCAGACTATGAACTTTTTCAGCTGTGTATACACACACACACACACACACACACACACACACATATATATATATATAATATATATGTGTGTGTGTGTGTGTGTGTGTGTGTGTGTGTGTGTGTGTGTGCGAGATTAAGTGTTTTCCCGATAGCATTCAACCAAAATGTAGAACTCAAAGTTATAAATGAATATTTGTGCATAAAAAAGCCGAAATAAATGTTTATCTTCACCAAGGTATATATATATATATATATATATATATATATATATATATATATATGTTAGTGCGGTGTCGGGAATAGATATAATTTGGGTTTTTAAGTATATGTTTAGGATGTTATTTCCTAAAACAGGTAGACCTCAATCATTGATCGTAGCACGGAGCGAATTATATGACTATTATTATTATGAGAGAGAAAGATAGATAGATAGATAAAGAGAGAGAGAGGGGGGGATGGGGAGAAAGAGTGAGGGGTGATGCGATGGAGGAAAGATGAAAAAAATAAAAGGATCTGTTTAAAACTAATATCAAGTCTAATTTGAATTTGAACACGAACTGAAAGACGATCATGTTGACTGTGTCAACGCGAGCGTAAAAATATTGAACTAGGTCGAGATAATTGCCAATAAAAAAATATTAAGCCGCAGGCAAAACCAGTTTGGAAACATATTTCATATATAAGAGATGCACATAAAGTTGTGTAGATGCGTGGATTTATAAAGGAGAGAATGATACAGTAGGAAATTATACATGAATTTATGTGCCTGTATTATTATATATTTATCCTAATAGTCTGTCTATGTATGTTTACATATGTACATCTATTCTATCTATTTCTTTCTCACATATATATATATATATTTATATATATATATATATATATAAGGAAAAACTTTGGGTTGTTTTAGGAGCATGAAAAATTGAAGATTAGAAAGAAAATGTTGAATATTGGGTTCTTTATTTACCTATATTACGAGGTTAAGCCCTCTTAAGGTAGACTGACTGTTCTTTCTCTTGTCTCCACTTTGGGATCACGTGATATTCAGTCCAGTCTGGTAGTTAATTGGCTGACTGTCTTTAATGTAGTTTTTCTGTCTTTGTTGATTCTACGCTCTGTTCGAAGTGGTAGTGATAGGGGGTAGGAAAAAGTGCGTTTTTAGGTTTTTTTTGTCTGTGTTCTTTTTATTTATTTTGGAGGGCTGCTATTTGGCTGGTAGAGATTGGTTGAAGTATTAAATGTGTTTAAATTAACTAGATCTGAGAATAAACCGTGTGTGTGTAAAGAAGGTTAACTATTCATTTGGTTTATATTTGTTTGCGCTTATGTGTTGATGAAAGGTTGTGATCTATCAGGATGCAATTAAGTTGTCTAATGTGTCCCGGTTTATTGAAATACTTCGCTACAAGTGCATATCGGGACCTTTGTCGAATTGTTAGTTTGTTGTTGGTGTTAAATCTAAGTCTGAATTCCTTTTTCTTCTAAGATATAAGTATATTTTCAGTAGTTCTTCATTTCTTTCTTTGATAGTATCAAAGAGATAGAAAAAGTGTATTTACTTTTTATTTGGTTTCAATTTGTTACTGGACATCAAACGAACGTAACAAGAGTAGAGTACCAATGTTCAACATGAAGCAAAGATTTGTATTAATAATTCATATATCGATTTGTTTGGACGAGATATCACTTTCTTTTTAATATCTACAGACTGTTCTTTTTAGGTTTTATTTGTAATCCTCTCTCATGAGCTTTGCCAATTTTGCTGAATATTTAATTTCACCAATTACAAAAACAAAAACATTTTTTTCTCTTTTTGCTTACTATTGTATAAGTATTACTCTCCAGGGTTTTGCTCTCTTGTGATATTAATTTTGGGAGGGTTGACTTTCTCTTAAGGGTATTTCACCTTTGCTTGTTAATCTCTCTTTCGTTTCGAGATTCTCATGGTAATATCCTTGGTTGATATAATCTATGCTAATGACTGGTGTCGATCTAGCTCAGTAGGTAGGGAATTGGCCTAGGAATCGCAAGGATTCTGGTTCGATACGTGTCCTCGCCAAACAAGCTGATGAGTAGCACCGATTGGATAATCTGATCCGTGCGGTAAAATGGGGAGGTGTGGCACTTGACCTCAGCATAAATAATCTCCCTGGTCTTGAGCTACCAAAATGGGGATATAATCTGTCCAGCTACTACTTTTAATAGGTCCCTCCACCAACTTTTCTTAATGCTCTTCCTATGTGTAACAGAAAAATGAGACATCTCCACATTCGACGGTAGAACATTCACGTAAACAGGCCGTCATATCACCTCCAGAGTATGTGATGACAATGCATGTAAAGGAAGGCATAGACATGATTATCAGTCATATGGAAATCCAATCTCACTGACAAATCTTCATGGCTGTAGTTGTATCAAAGCTGCTGTATGCCTGCACCACTTGGATCTTAACGAAGCGCCTAGAGAATAGGCTAGATGGTAGCTGCACAAGAATGCTGCGTGCGATATTAAGAAAATCGTAGAAATAACACCACATAACACAACAGCTGTACGGACACCTGCCCGCTTATCTCACAAAACATCTGTTTGAGACGATCAAGACATGCTGGACACTGCTGGAGAAGCAAGGACTAACTCATAAATGACGTTCTCCTATGTAAGGCAGCACATTGACCAGCTCTGCGCGGATACTGGATGTGACACAGATGACCTGTTGGAGGCAATGAATAATAGGGACGGCGAGAGGTTGTCATGGATATTTGTGCAACTAGCACAATATAATGATGATGATAATGATTAAGATGTAATAATCTATGATCCCCTCCCCGACTAGCATTAGGGAGATACCACTCTTCGTCATAAATTATATCAACAAAGGATATTCTCATGATAATATCGAAACCTGTTATGATTCTGTAATATCTTAAAAAGATTTTTGCACACAGTTATATGATATTAAGTATTCCTTACTAATACTAATAATTTTCACACAGAACTATAGTTGATCTGGTTGGTTTCACAGCATATTAACTATTTTGGGGTAAATTAAGGCTGAATCAAGTTATTTTGATAAACAAAGGATTCAGTTTATTTACAGTAGCTGCTGTAGCTTAAGTGGTCACTCAATTAAGTATCATCAAGCTCATCATTGCTTAACTTTGGTAATATAGGGGAACCAGTGCTTTCAGCGTGACTTGAACATAATGGTATAGATGGGACTCTAACAAGTACTGCTAATCTGGGTGACAGCGAACCTGGTTTGATTTATTTGTTTAATGGCATATCAAGGCCGTATGGGTTATTTAATGCTTGATTTTCATTAATTTCAAAATGTTTGATTACAATCCTAACTATATTGTGCTTTTCTATTTGTCTATAATCATTTATTTGGTTTTTAGTTCTCCTATTGGTAAATCCAATTGTAGAAAAGAGTTTAGTCTCTTTAACTTGTCAGTGAAATCTGATTTCCATATGACCAAATTAATACAACTTTAAAGATTTCCACAGCCATTTACTGGTGGTGACAACTTTTTATCATGATGCTACAGAACTATCGCATCTTTGTCATATACTGACGCAATCGGACTAGTGTCCTCATCTTTGTTGCTATTATTGTCACAGTGTTTCTGCCGGTTTAACCTCCGGCTTTCTACAGGTTTCCATTGTAGTTGATAATGTTCTGGGAATCTTGACACGAATACTTTATTCAATCAACGTTGCTCGATTGTTCTTAATCTGCTTAAGGGTGGATATCTCAATTCGGGATTCGGGGATATCTGTATCGGTTAACTCTTCATTGTTAATTAGTCCTTGGGAAGGGGGCGATATTCTCTTCCATTGAACCAAAGTCAATGACATTTCAAGTGAATATAAGTGTTATTCAAAATGTAGTCACGGTTGGAGAGACCCCCTCCGATTAATCGGCTTCTCCTGTCATGCTCCAGCTACTATATGATTGTCCCAGGCCTCCTGCCTTTATGGAAAGCCCCATTACTTTTTATTATGCGTGTGCCAGAAAGCGGTGTTTGAGGGTCTTGTCTCATATATATTGTTAAAATCTATCTGATGGTGAAGATACATTTATGGAGCTTGGGGAATATGGAGCAAACCTTCATCACCATTTCTCCCAGATCCACTCCGACCCGGAGTGGGAGTGCCAATTAGGGTTAGGTATGTGGGTTGATTAGATAAAATGAGTTTTACAAATGTGTTTTTTAAAAATTGGGTCTAAAAAAATTAAGTACCCATCAAGAAGGAATACAACAAAAACCTCTTCAGCATAAAATGATCCAGTGGGTTAACATGCCGTAAAACCCAACCAACCAACATTTATGGGTAAAACCTAAATAAGCGTACTGATTCTATATTTTTAGTAACTTTTTACTACTTGTTATTCACTAAGCTTTGGTTAGTTTGCTGTTCCTAAGAGGTCACCCATTTACATACTGAACAGGCTCTTTGTTGCTTATGTAACAATATGAATGGCGCCAGAATTTGGAGTAGAGTGAACTTGGCGGACACATGGTCAAGCGGAACTTACACACAATCATTTTAAACATTTTATAGACTTGTCTGTATTTATGAGATGCGGCTTGATATGAATACTTTTCATATTTTGGGACTGTTGTCCTCATTTTTATTTTGTATAAACACACTTTTCATGCTGCGGTAACTATATCTACTTACATTTCTGTGAATAAGCCTGATGACATTTATGCTGCTTGTAGCACCCTTGAACTAGTAGTAACGATTTCAGCTCCGAAACCACGTTTGAATTCAGGTCGACGTCTGGAGAAATTGATTTTAAGGTAATAAAAAACACACCTAAACAGAACCCGAGGTTACAGTGGCCTGAACATGGTGTTTATACACAGTAAAGATGAGGACAGCAGTCCGAAACATCAAACATTATTCTTTTATAGACAATTGCGCTTAATATATTATCAGGATTGATTAGTTATCCCCTTTAAGTAAATATAATGTGAATTATTACGTTAAGTATTTTCTAAATATAGCAAATATATGCACCCTCCGGGTGCAAGTATTTAATTTTTAATGTAATGAAATATCGTATTAAATTAGAAAGACGGCAGATAAAAAGATATGTAACAGAGTGGGGGTATAATAGAAAAATAGAAATGAAACTTACTCTTCCATCACTCCCGTCTTTCATTGCTGAATTTTACTTATTTAACTATTTAGTTAAATTTAGGAAATAAAGAATAAAATGACAGTTATTTTTTCTTGTTAATGGATTTCATTTAAGATTCATTGAAGAGATTTTTGCTTATATTCATTAAAATAAAACCAAACAATTAGAAATCAATAATACTAAGCACATATTTAACAAAATCACATTTTTAATATCAATATGCAAATTAGCCTTCCCATTCACACTGTAAACCGCTATTATTTGTATATATAAATACAATTGCATGTTATTTGTATGTAGATATGGACAACACTAATAAAAAGGTGAAGCAATTTTATTAATAATTGAGGTTTAAATATAAATAAAATCATGGAGAATGTGATGTAAATTACGAAGGGAATTGTGACTTGAGTAGTAATATAGTTTCGGTTACAGACAGAAAAACACACAATCTCCATTATAATAAGATATCGATCCAATGTTGGAGATTTTTAAGTGAACTTAAAACCAGAAAAAGGTACGCATTTGTATAACCTCTAGACCTACAATAAATCCTAGCCTAGTTTTTCATGCAATTAAAATAATTATTTTCGGTTATTATTACAATTAGATCGGGATAGTTAAAAACCTTATAACAATAGTAACATAATAACATTTATATAACTTAATAACATTTAATAATGTTAAAATGAACATTTAATATTTAGAACATTTAATAGTTAAAATAATAACATAATAACATAATAACATAAAAATATATAAAAATATATAATATATATAATATTAATATATATAATATTAAATATATATAATATTATTAACTTAAATATATATAATATTAATTAATTAACTAATGCTTTATTAATTTATTACTTTTATTTTTTATGTTTTTTTTTATGTTTATTAATTTATTATGTTTATTATGTATTTAATATTATTATGTATTTATTATGTTTTTTTTATGTTTATTAATTTATTAATTAATTAATTAATATATATAATATTATTAACTTAAATATATATAATCATATATATAATATTAAAATATATAATAAATATATAATATATAAAAATAATAACATAATAACATAATAACATTTATATAACTTAATAACATTTCAGAATATAAATCCTAGCCTAGTTTGTCATGCAATTAAAATAATTATTTTCGGTTATTATTACAATTAGATCGGGATAGTTAAAACCTTATAACAATAGTAAATTATGTGGAGTGACCTAATTTTAGTTTCAGCCGGAAAGCGAGGGAGTCTATACTCTTTTCATTACCACTAGATCAGGGAGATTATTTTCCATCCGATGATGAGAATTTATGTTTTTTATTTATACAAAGTAATATTAATATATAATCTTTAAAAGAAATTGATAAAAATAAAAGCTTTAAAGTAAAATATTTTTATTGACAAATAACATAGATTATGATGACTAGAATTATTAGCAATGATACATTGCAGTGGAACTTTTTCAAAAAAGAAATGTTATGAAAAGAACGATTATTTTATTACTATATACAAATATTAAAATCAATCAACCACTCATGATATTCGAGATCATTAAGCTATTTCTCAAGTAAATAGTGTATTCTCTAATTGAAAGGACATGAATTTTTATGATTGAATATCTATCTCATCACTGAAACTATATTTGTATTTTTCGCATTGGAGTTTCAGGATTCGATGACTGGAATTATATATATATATATATATATATGTTTCGGGCCAAACCGCGTAAATATCGTATCGTTGTATGTTTCTTGTTGTAATTCATTTGAACTCGTTCTGAGTACAGAACAGCAATAAGCCTGGAGATATACTTGATTCAATTTGCAAGCATTTGCTCTTGTAAGCAACCAACTTCTGGGGAAGGAGGAAGAGGCAGTTTCATTAAATGCAAACCGATAAGCTGACCTGGCGAAAAGGTTACGTGCAATGTTTACAAAATGCGAATATCAAGAATCCTAATCATATTAGTTCACTGTTCATTAAACTAATTACATAGGCTAAAGGCCTCACCCATGTTTATCCCACCTTGTCGACGGGGCATAGAATACATATCCCGATGAAGAAGCGTAAGACTCTCTATAAGATAGAGGGGTACTGTGTATGGAACTAAACTACATAGGAATACTTATATTACTGTGCAAACAAATAATTATGACATCTATATGTTCCTTAAAACTACGACCGTTACCATCTTTTGACACTCTGTGATTACAAATGAGATCTAATCGTCCAAGATTAAATTAAAAAATGTAAATCCTGATTATCTGCTGTCGCTTATCCACCGAATTCTCATTTTTTTGTGTTCATCTCAGCTTAAATAAATAAAACCATTCCGTTTATTAAAAGTAAAAAAGAAATAATATCTCTCCTCTG
>CM042141.1:138921267-138933767 GCA_023376005.1 Doryteuthis pealeii
AAAGCTAAACCATTGCAAATTGTTAAATACTCACTACTTGTCTATAGACACCAATAATCTGCTCTTAGAAAATATATCCAGGGCATTGTTGGAGAAGCAATTTGCCTGCCAAGTTCACACAGGCACCTGCAAAAGGAAAGCGAAAAAAAAAAAAAAAAAAAAAAAAAATCTACACTGAAAATATGCCAGGCATTCACAAATAATGAAAGAAGTGAAGACTTGTTTACAACAATGGAGTTAAAGTTATCCTAAAAATTAGCACAGAAATCTGCATATTGTCTAAAGAGTAACTTTAATTTAGAACAGGCATGGGCAACCCATTTTTTTTTTTTTGACTCAGGAGACATGGTTCAGCAGGTGGCTGCACTAACAAAAAGAAACTCTAGGTAATTTATGTTGACGGACAGAACCATTTTTTTTTTAATAAACTAAGACTATATACATAAGCATTTAGCCTTAAGAAAATAGAAAAGATTCTTTTTTGCTCTTCAGTAAAAAGAGCTTTCCTATAAAGAAATTGAAGTCTTAGCGTGCGGCGTATTCAGATAGCACCGTTGGGCCACATGTGGCCAGCAGGCTGATTTGCCCATGACTGCTTCTAAACTTTACCAAATTTTCAACTATAACCATTCTAAATATATTCCTAATTTATGCAAATTAGTAAGCTTCTGGCTCACTTAAGCTTACTCCCTGACAAAAATGCATGGAATCTTGCACTTACAAGATGTCACCTTTGTTTTTATTTAGCATAAATAAATAAACAGATAAGATGCAAAACATTCTAGCTTCATAAATAGTCTTAAAATAGATTAAGTTATTTAAAATTAAGTTAGAATTCTTTTTTCAATTATGCAAAGAAAATAAAATCAATGGAATAACCAAAAGTTGAGTGAGAAAAAAAATTAGAGAATCACCTTTAATTTGCTATTCCTAAAACAAATACCAGCAGAAATTCTAAATATGCAAATTAGTCAACAGATAAGTCCAGTTCAAACAGTTGCGCCCATAAATATTTAAGAAACAGCTAAAATAAAACAGAACTGCCAATTGAAACAAAATAGAAAGATTGTTTAAAATTCTTTCAAGAAGCAATCTGCAGTGGATTGGTAGGTTCGATTTCATGGCATGTCAACCCTTGTTAGGGTTATTTTATGCAAAAGGTGTTTTTATTTTATTTATTTTTTATTTTATTTTTTTTTTTTTTAAACATTTTTTTTATTTACTATTTTTCTTTCCCATTTAACCCATAGATGGATCTAACAGGTAACAACCACCCTGGTTCAGGGTGGACCTGGGACAGGAGTAATGTGATGAAGGGTACCCACACTCCCCAGAATTGGAAACTTCACTAGATATAGTTTAACATATACCCAGAACACCCACAGTGGAGTGTGGCGAAAGACACTTGTCCCAATAAGCCAAACCAGAAAAAACAAAAAAAAAAAAAAAAACATTCTTATCTATATAGAAAGAAAATTCAAAAAGAAAAGTAGAATTTGTCAATTTATAAATATATTACATTGTGTGAGAGAGTGGGAGTGTAACTTACCTTCTATTCAAGACTGCAACAGTCCCTCATCCTCCAGAGCAGCAAGGATGCCACATGGTCAGTGAACGGGAATACCAATTAGCATGCTTTGCTATTACACTGTTAGCCAAAAATGTTATGATCAAAATCATTAAGTGCGGGATTGATATAATACATTTGCAAATATATACAGTGGGGAAAATAAGTATTTCATCCCCTGCTGATTTCCTGAGTTTGTCACCTTACAAAAATAGGAACGGTATATAATTTTCAGGTTTAGTCCGTCTTGAAAGTGAGAGATGGAATATAAAAAATTCTAGAAAATCACATATCTATTTTTGAACATTTATTTGTATTTTATTGGAAAAAAAAGAAGTATTTTAGCCCTTACTAACCATCAATGATTCAGACCCCACAGACCGGCTATGTGATCAGGATGTTTATAGACTAGTCCTATAATTCAATCATTACTGATAATCCAGTACGCATTACCTGTATAAAATACACTAGTTCACAGAATCTTTCAATGAATAAGAATCTAATCTCTTCACAGTGGGCAAGGCGAAAGAATTGTCTCTCTCTCTCTCTCTCTCTCTCTCTCTCTCTCTCTCTCTCTCTCTCTTCTCTATCAGACACACACACACACCACACACACACTTTTTCTTTCTTTCCTTTACTTTATCTTTTAATTATGTTCGATTGAAATAGATTAGCGTTATCACTTCCGCGCGCTCACCCCTCCGTCTTTCCCTAGTCTTTATCCATACCTCTGGATATGTCATAGTATGATAATTTGATTATTTCAACGTTTGATATCTTTACTAAAGAGCTATTGGAATAGTTCAATACATAAAAAGTGCAATAATCTTGATTTAACTCTCTCTTTTTCTCTCGCCCTCTCTCTCTTTCTCTCTCTCTCTCTCTCATTCCTCTCTCTCTATTTCTCTCTCTCTCTCACACACACACACACACACACACACCCTTTTCTTTCTTTACTTCACTTCATCTTTCAATTATGTTCGATTGAAATAGATTAGCGTTATCACTTCAGCGCGCTCACCCCTCCGTCTTTCCTTAGTCTCTTTCTTTATTTCTTTTTTTATTACATTTTTTCTGTGTAGAATGTCCTTTTTCTTCCCTTTCTTTATGATAAAAACGGAATGGTCCATTATTTAGCAGAGGTGACGACCATCATAAGAAATAAGAATACAGTGGATAAGCAACACCAAATAATCAGGATTTACATTTTTACATTTTATCTTAGACGATTTAGACGGTCTCATTTTTACCAGAGGGTGTTGCAAGATGATAACGGTTGTACTTTTAAGGAACACGAGTATTAATATATAGAATATTAATGTGATTAACTCACGCTGCTGCCGTGATACAATACGAAGTAATAAGGACAGCCAGGACAAAATTGTATACCTGCACAAGATTGGAATAGTATACAATACGATTGACAAGCAGCTACGTGAGAAGGGGTCAACTGTTGGTTTGTTAATAAGAAAATGAAAGAAACACCAATTGGCAATCTCCCTCGGCCTAGGGGTAAACTCTTCCACCTTGGAGGAATTGTAGACATTAGGACATTGTAATTAGATAAGATCCTAATTAAGATTAAATAAAGATTATCTAATAACCATTGATAATATAACATAAATAACTAAGAAAATCGTGACGTTGGTGGAGAAACGTAGTTTCGGTTATAGACCGACACATAACCTCCACTATAATCAGAGAAATCGCTTTTTAAAATGGAATTTCGATTACATATACCAAGTGAAATGAGAAAATTATAAACTACTCACACACACACGCACACACACATACACACATATAATATATATATATATATATATATATATATATATATATATATATATGTGTGTGTGTGTGTGTGTGTGTGTGTGTGTGTAGAAAGACAGAAAAAGAGGAGAGAGACGGACAAACAGAGAGAAAGCGAGATAAAACTAACTTCACAAATTTGGCATTAGATTTACTTTAGCGATAATCATTTTTATTCTCATTTTGTACTTTTTTTTTAGATAAATGTTCTTTGATATAAACATCGATTTGATAACTTGAGTCCAATTTTCCAATATCCACAAATTCTTTTTTCTAGACTTCCTAATTTTCTGTGAAATGACCATAGATGAAATCTAGAAACTAAATTGCATCAAAATTCAATCAAAAGTTTTGAATACCCAATAACCATATAATACATTTTCAACGTCGTGTCATTAATGGTGTTTTTGTCACGTTAATAATAAAAGACAATTGGTGATTGGCATTATTATTGAAAGAAATGCCGACTTTCTCAGCGCCTTCTATGATCACTGAGACTATACAGAATGTTGAGATGCAATATGATGTTTAACACAGTGGGCACTTAAGTGTCTATGTGGGCAGTTTTGATCCTTGGAGTTAGTCACAGTTTTAGTTGCAGTTTTGGGCTTAGTCACAGTTTTGAGTTGCAGTTTTGGGCTTAGTCACAGTTTGAAGTCACAGTTTGATCCTAGTTGCAGTTTTGGGCTTAGTCACAGTTTTGATCCTAGTTGCAGTTTTGGACTTAGTCACAGTTTTGATCCTAGTTGCAGTTTTTTAGTCACAGTTTTGATCCTTTAGTCACAGTTTTGGTTGCTGGTTGCAGGCTTAGTCACAGTTTTGATCCTACAGTTTTGGACTTAGTCACAGTTTTATCCTAGTTGCAGTTTTTGGGCTTAGTCACAGTTTGAGCAGAGTTGCAGTTTTACTCTAGTTGAAATATTTTTTATCCTTGCTGTAGTTTGGATACGAAATGCAGTTTTCATTTTAGTCGCAGATTTATCCTCTCCACAGTTTTGATTCTAGTCTCAATTTTAATTCTAATCACAATTTTTAAAAATCCTAGTCACAATCTTGATCCTAGTTGCAATTAGATTCTAATTACAATTATTTTTATCCTAGTCACAGTTTGATCCGAGTTGCAATTTGATTCTAGTCACACTCTTTTTTATCCTAGTTGCAGTTTTGATCCGAGCTGCAATTCTCATTCTCGTCTCATTTTTTGATACTAATCAGTCTTTACAAATAAGAACATTTCGTTCAACGGAAATCACTTCTGAGCTCATTGATTTTATACTCAGCGTGATGTGCTAAACTCTCGAGCATGCTGCCCTGAAACCAGAATTCGATATCCTGTCATTTCTTGACCTGGAAAGGGGGGGTCATCGTGCTGTAATAATTAATTTACATCGGAGGAAACGAGTTCAAACTCCAGTGGCACTATTGCGTTCATTTTCGGACAAATCTAATACCTTCTAGAAAAGTATGAACCCTTCATCCCCACATCTATGTATCAAATAGTATTACTTCTTATTTACAAGGATAGATTTGGCATTAAATAACCCACAAAGGTTGAAATACCATTAAAAATAGAAACCAAACCAAAACGACTTGGAAAATTTGGCAGATCACTGTCTATTAAGGGAGCACATAATTGCAAACGTTTTGTCTCATTAATTGAGACCTACTTTTTGGTCTAAGGGCTCTTATATAAAACTATTAGGAAGCGCGTAGTGTAATGGTTAAAGTCATGGGAAATGGACTCGTCGCCCCGAGTTCAAATCCTGGGCGTGATAATTGCATTTCACTTATCGCTAATACCCTTAGGAAAGGTATGAATCCTACTCTCCTTCCAGCTATGGGTAAATAGTGGGGCAGACTGGGCTCATTAACCTTGGTTAGGCAACCAGTCTAGGAGAAGGAAAACTCTGAATTCAAACCTGTTAAACTCCGCTTAAGAAAATGACCTTGTGTCACATCCTGCTCGTGCGGAGGGGTTGGTAAATATATATATAAAACTATTTGACTATATATTATAGTAAACCATCTTTTGTTTTTCCATATGTGTTTATTTACTTTTTTTTTTTTTATTCATAACAGAAAAAAAATCAACCGTTTTTCTTTTTTTGTTACTGATTAATTAATTACGTAAAACAGCATTTCGGAGCCATCACTGATGAAGGGGTGAGCTTATTTTCAATTGTACTTCTAGTTCATTTCAAATCATTTGTATAAAATAAAATGACAACATTCTCTGCTTTAAATACTGAAATTGTTAGATTTGCTGATTAAATTTTTCGCCGAAAGATGCAAAATTGAGGATTTTTCAGTACATTTTTGTCTACGAATTTGATGCGCTTTCCTCAAAAATTGGTAAAAGTGCAAGATCTAATGTTTGATATCAATACTTAATAGAACAATACACAACTTTAGGTTCCTCATGAAATTGAATAAAAAAAAAACAAGTGAAGATCGATCTTCCCAACTCTCTATGTAAGTATTTTTTTTAATCGTTATTCTTACAAATCAGGGTTACCAATATATCTGACGCTACTACTACTACTACTACTACGGCTGGAATACTCAGAAGTGTGCTGGAGACATGAGGAGATTTGCTGTCACTCAGCCTCCAGTGAACCACCGGCTTCTGCGGGTGTGAAAAACTCGAATGGAGTGAAATAATAATAATAATAATAATAATAATAATAATAATAATAATAATAATAATAATAATAACGGATCACCTTATCCCAGCAAGAAGACCAGACCTAGTGTTGATAAACAAAAAAGAAAGAACTTGTCAAGTGGTGGATTTTGCAGTGCCAGCAGATCACAGGGTGAAGCTAAAGGAAAATGAAAAATTGGACAAATATCTGGACCTTGCCAGAGAACTGAAAAAGTAATGGAATATGAAAGTGAAAGTGATACCAATTGTAGTTGGTGCACTTGGAACAGTCCCAAAAGAATTGGAAAAGGGTCTGGAAAGTTTGGAAGGCTTGAAACCATTCAGAACACTGCACTGCTGCAATCTGGCAGAATACTCAGAAGAGTCCTGGAGAACTGAGGAGACTTGCTGTCACTCAGATTCCAGTGAAAGACCATCAGCTAACACTGATGTGAAAACTCAAAAAGGATAAATAATAATAATAATAATAATAATAATAATAATAATAATAATAATAATAATCTTAACGACTACATCGTCGCGTATCAGCATGATTTATCAGATTTTCTGAACAAAAGACCGATGAAAATCACTAACTGCAGTACTGACCATGTCATGATAAAATCCTCCACCAGGCGGCGAATGAGGTAGCTAAAGAAGAAAGGCAAACTGCCAACTAGACATCAGCAGGATTAGGATTAAGAGCGTTTGAGAGGAGGTGGAAAACATTCTGAACGAGAGATTGACAGAGGTCCCACCAGGTACTGTAGAGGAAAAATTGAAAACCATTAAATCAATCGCCAATGATGTATACAGAGAGTAACTCGGCACTGTAAAATGGAGACACGATGACTGGTTTGACGGAAACAGAATGGAACAAGGAGAACTTATTGACATATCTAATAATGCGTCCTATTGTAGTGGACTATGTTGTTGAACATGTTACAGTGAGACAAATCATATTTGAACTTCTTGGAATTATCTCCAAGATCCTGGAAAAGTGACAAGATTAACTGGGGATTAGAATAATTTAAGCTCTTCAAACTACCTCCCTATTATGATCAGCTAGAATACATAGAAAGTCCTTGCTGTGACTCACACTTCAATGAGAAATTATCATTTAAAACTGATGTAAACTTGCATAATAATAATAATAATAATAGAGGTTGCCCATGGAAAGACTTGGACATGGTTAAGAAACGGAAACCTCAAAAGAGAAAAAGAATCATTAATAATTGCTGCACAAAATAATGCCATAAGGACAAAATATATCAAAGTGAAAATTGATAAGACCCAATAAAATAGTAAATGTAGATTGTGTGGTAATAGAGATGAGACTGTAAACCATATACTCTGCGAATGTAGCACACTAGCACAACGAGAATACAAAACTAGACACGATTGGGTTGGGAAGGTGATCCACTGGGAATTATGCAAAAAATTAAATGTTGACCACACAACAAAATGGTATAGGCATAAACCAGAATCTGTTCTTGAGAACGAAATGCATAACATTATCTGGGACTTTGAAATAAAAACGGATCACTTTATCCCAGCAAGAAGACCAGACCTAGTATTGATAAACAAAAAAAAAAAAGAACTTGTCAACTGGTGGATTTTGCAGTGCCAGCAGATCACAGGGTGAAGCTATAGGAAAATGGACAAATATCTGGACCTTGCCAGAGAACTGAAAAAGTTGTGGAACATGAAAGTGAAAGTGATACCAATTGTGGTTGGTGCACTTGGAACAGTCCCAAAAGGATTGGAAAAGGGTTTGGAAAGTTTAAATATCAAAGGAAGGATTGGAACCATTCAGAACACTGCACTGCTGCAATCTGCCAGAATACTCAGAAGAGTCCTGGAGACCTGAGGAGACTCGCTGTCACTAAGACTCCAGTGAAAGACCATCAGCTAACAAGGAGCAAATAATAATAATAATAATAATAATGATAATGATAATAATAATAATAATGTGATCGATACCCAGGGTAAATGGCAATTAATTGTTATTTATTGTGAGGCAGGTTGTCAAATTAGAAAATGAGAAAGAAACATAAGAATGGTGTTGATTAGAATCCAAAACAATAAAAATACATTCCAACCAGATTTTTCTTTTCAAAATATTTCTTTATTCCTTCTTCACCCATAATTTACATTTACTAAAATTAATTGTTCTGTGACCCCTATTGATCTTTTGAAGTCTTGTTCAATACCTCTTAATCTTGAAGAAAGCCAAACCACATCGAAAATATTTTGCTTAAATATTTTGAATGTCTAGATAGTCAGGCTAGTTGGTTTTATATTGGATCTCAACTCATTTTGGATAATTGATGGGTAACCTTTTAATTAAGTACAGTAGTGCAGATTTTAAAATAACGGTTTGTAGAAATACGGGAGGGATGATTGACATCCCTTAACCCTCTGTTAACATACACATCCGCTGGCAAGCGTCATTGTGAGATGTTCGCAAAGAAAAAATCAGTCTGAGTAACCATTGAACGAGACGGACCGAAAATGGCGACTCTAGTTCAATTACCCAAATTCTCACACGCGTGATTGGGATCTAGAATATTAATAAAATAAAATATATATATGAGCTTAAAACAAAGCGATGTCATTGTTTTTTTACGAACAAATAAAAAAACACAGATCGTCTCAGACAGATCCCGAATAATACAAAATCCAGCGAGGGCCACAAGCTAAGCAAACAACCAGACCAAGCTAAAAAGATACGAGTCCTGAGATCGAAGAGACAAAATTTAAGATGGACGATAGCAAGGTAAAACACATACAAGATAAATATCTAAATAACGAAGACAAATCCAGAAAAAAAAACATTTGTAAATAAATGTATAGTTACAAGAATTATCATTTACTTCTTATGCATGAAGGTCGTTCCGAAGGTTTTAAGCCTCATACCAGGTAAAGCAGTAATTATTGACACGCTGTCACGAGCATATCTTCCAGAAAACACTCCAATTGTACACATGGCGTAGTGGATACAGGCGTTGGTTAATACAGTTTAAGTGACAATTATCTCTAGTTTGCATATCAATCCTGGGCGACAGTAAAATAGAATAATAATTAACACAGCTTAACACTTGTACCCAGTCATGGTTAGTGGAATGACAGTAAACCCTAATGGATTGAACAAATGTTTGAATTCAATATTCTGTGAAGGCACCCGATTATGAGAAGAAGGTTCCAGAGTTCGAAGAGAAGGTTCCCGATTACGACAATAAGTTACCTGAGTTCTAGGAGAAGGTTCCTGAGTTCGAAAAGAAGGTTCCTGAGTTCCAAGAGAAGATTGCTGTTCGAAGAGAAAGTTCCTGATTACGACAAGAAGGTTCCTGAGTTCGAAAAGAAGGTTCCAGAGTTCGGAAAGAAGGTTCCAGAGTTCGTAGAGAAGGTTCCTGAGTTGGAAGAGAAGGTTCACGACTCCGACAAGAAATATTGTGCAGATAACTATAAAGATGAGGACAATAGTCCTAATAATCCAAATAATACAACACCTAGGAACTACAAGAAGAAGATATGGAAGCACATATCCATTTAGTCACGAAGACATTTCTAATAACTGAAAACAACTTAGAATATAGAACGCTACTGCAACTGATTCAGAGTTACGTCTAATAAGAGAATTTATTAGAAATGGTTGGCCGACTAATAAAAATGTATCATCATCACTTAGACCTTACAGTTCAATTAGAGAAGAGATTATAACAGCAAAGGTTCTAGTACTAAAAAGCTAAAAGAATAACACTACTAACAAAGCTGAGAAGTAAGGTCAACTACCTCATACATAATGGACATATGAAGAATTTTATGGAATCATCACACTACCACTTCTTATAAAACTGGAAAATAGATTTATATATCAATTTATGGGAGAATATGTGCTTAATTGAAGTCGTACCTAATTCTGGAAGTTAATTAATTAGTAATTGATTAATTAGGCGGGTATACCTATTCAAATGTAAGGCTAAACAAATCGAGTAAAATCAATCTCTGTATGTACATTTCGGCCTATTAGGCCTCATCAGCAGAGCTATGATTGTCGGCTAAAAAAAAAGCCATATCAAAAACAGATCGTTTGTGTATTTACTTCTCATATCAATTTATGTTTATATAAGGTCCATACAAAGCTGAGGTGTTCGAAAAATATAAAGTGGAACAATACAGAGACCCAAGTAGTCATTAAATATCTGTAAAAGAAGGATATGACACACAAGAAAATCCGTATGGACATGGTACAATTACTTGACGAGGACACCTCTTACTACATATATGGGATGTAGTGTAATCGTTAGCAAACTAGATTAGCAGACCATAGTTTGTGAGTTCGATTCTCACTGGGCGCCCGACACTTCTGGCCTTGTGCTGTATCTAAGCTACGCTTAGTAAATAACTATATGGGATGTGGAATTGAAGCGAGGCAGGGTCAGCACAGAAGATGGCCCTCGGTGAGGTCGTTCAAAAACCCAACCACTGATAAACAAGTTGAAGCCATTCCCATAGGATTTTGTGTTGGATTATCTTGTGAGTATTAGACGTACGCCAAATTGCCACTCAGATTTATGGTCTTTCCCAAAATCCACAGCTGGCATTTCCGGTAAGAATTGACCTAACAGGAAAGATACAGAAAGGCATTTAAATTCATTGATAATTGTCCAGAAATTAATTACTGGTTCAACTTTCTGTGATCAAGATCTACAAAGGAGGATTACAAGTAATAGTACTGACTTTCTGTCACAAGGAGTACCTACTAAAGCTATACTCCTTTCCATCTAGGTTTACAAGGACTACTACAGTCTTTCGGTCACAAAGAGTATCTACTGATACCTCACTCTTTTCTACCTAGGATCTTAAGGATCTTAACAGGATCTTAAGGATCTTAACAGGATCTTAAGAATCTTCATAGGATCTTAAGATCTTAAGGAATTGAATAAGGATTAACTAACTGAACTCAATACCGACTTGATTCACTAATAGAGGAACTAAATCCCTAAAATGGTGACGGGAATTTAACAGGTTATGCGCCATTAATGCCTTTGATAAGTTCTTCTCTCTCTCTCTATATATATATATATTTACCAACCCTACGAACGAGCCGGGTGTGACCTAAGGTCAATTTGTTAAGGGGAGTTTAACAGGTTTGAATTCAGAGTTTTCCTTCTCCTAGACTGGTTACTTATCCAAGGTTAATGAGCTCAGTATGTCTTACTATTTACCGATAGTTGGAGGGAAAGTACCCTGGTCTCGTCAAGTGTCCTTCATTTATTATATATATAAGAAGAATGAATGTGAAAAGTATTAGTATATGCAGGTGCTAAATTCTAAAATAACAGAGCAGTTTTAAAATCAGAAATTAAATATTATGAATTAAATATCTCGTAAATTCGTAAACAAGCCACCGTTTTGTAAAAATCCTAACATTTTGGCCAACTGATGATTGCAAGTACGCATTAAACTGTAGTTACGGGATATTTAATCCATAATATTTAATTTCTAATTATATATATATATATATATATATATAATATATATATATATATATATATTGGAGGATATGTGCTTAATTGAAGTCATACCTAATTTTAAAAATTAATTAGTTGATAATGAATGAATTTAGGCGGGCATATATGTTAAAATGTAAGGCTAAATTCATTAATTATCAACTAATTAATTTTCAAAATTAGGTATGACTTCAATTAAGCACATATACTCCAAAAATTGTCGGCTTAAAGCTATATAAAAATAAACACATTTGTTTGCTTATTACGCTCATATATATATATATATATATATATATATATATATATATATATATATATATATAAAAACAGATTTTTGTTACAACACAAACCATGATTATTTCTAAGGGATCATACTTTATTAAGAAAATTTAGATCCCTCTTAACCAGATCATTATCCAATGAAATCCTACGGTAAATTGAAAGTCACAAGGTGTAAACATAAATTACTAGAAATAAAGTAAAACATTGGTGGTAAAAAAGAAATATTACGAGTCTCCCGATTGATATAATGATTTCCAAAAAATACCAGGTTGGTGTCTGAGTCTGCTCTCTCTACACAAGCTATGGTAATATGCAGAAATTGCAACTGCTTCCAAGATTGATAGATGGTGTTTTGATCTAGCACTGTGTAAGAGAGAGAAACACTTAACTAAGTAACTAGCCTCAAACTATACAGGTCACACACAACACACACACATATATATAAATGTGTGTGTGTGTGTTGGATTTTTTGGGATATAAGGCGTGTGTCAGACGGTCACTACTAAATATAGACTCGCTGACTACCATGTGGCCACCGAAGGTAATCTATTGTCCAATCACTGGCAGTGCTGCTGCTACTGTTGTTGTATTTATATACTGGTCTGATTCTTAACCTTGGCTCATTGCTATTTGGATCATCTTGGACGTCGGACTTACAAAGAATACTATAACACCGGATTCT
>CM042141.1:138941267-138946267 GCA_023376005.1 Doryteuthis pealeii
AAAATTTTAGCTTCCAATTCCAAAATTGGGGAAAAGTGTCGATTTTTAGCTCTCCAAATTTGGTGGGTTCGACATAAATCCGCCAATTTTCGGAATTGGAAGCTCAAATTTTGGGGAATGTCTAACTTTAACAGTCCATACCTGTACAAAATTTCAGAAAAATTGAAGCGGGTGGGTGACATGGCCTGGATGATTTCACGTGGAATTACCCCCATTAGAATAGCAGTTTATGCAAACATAGCATTAGAACTCGGAAAATCCAGAATTAGCAAACCCTAGCCCTAATCCTAACACCAACACTAACACTAACGTCTCAAATGTTTCGGGTATTTCCGTGAAATGTAATGCTTTTTATACGGAATCTAATGATAGTATTTCTTGCGCGCTATTCTGCAATAATACCAGACACACACACACTCACACACACACACACATACAATATATATATATATATATATATATATATATATATATATATATATATATATATATATAATGTTGTTTAGGAGTCTCCGTATACTTCTAGTAAGTATATATATATTTGAGATATTTTTGTATCTGTATCCGTTTTTTGGAAGTACAAAAATCAGGTTTGGGCATTAGTGTGAAGCATTAATGTGCTATATTATAATAATGTAGTTATCATAATATATTTATCTGTGAATACATATCAGATAACTTTTCTTTTTTTTTTTAGTTTCTTTTATTTAGTAGTAGTAACTTCCAATATCTCAAATATATATATATATATATATAATATATATATAATTTAAGAGAAAGGAAATGAATCCGACGGTATGAGTATAGATAAAAGGATATGAAAACAACACAATATGCTTTCGTTTTGAATTCATATTATTTTCGTGTCCCCTCTCGATGAGTCCGGAGTAAAAACAAGCTCTGAAGACGAGGTTCATAAATCGAAATATTGTTCAATATTAGCTATGAATATGATATAAAACGTTTTCACTTGACCAGAATTTTGTGTTCTTTTCATATCCTTCTATCTATACTCATATATATATATATATATATATATATATTATATATATATATATATATATATTATAAAAAGAAGGTCCGCAAAATGTATTTTGTTCTCAGAAAAAATTTTTTAATTCTTTTTGTTTTACATATGCATTGATAATATTATCAATCAAAGCCTTAAGAAGATACCAGCAGATCTGAAACACGTGTTGCATATGTAAAACAAAAAGAATTAAAAAATTTTTTCTGAGAACAAAATACATTTTGCGGACCTTTTTTTTTTTTATAAAATATTGAATTTTCTCCCGTTGGAACCAAAACAACATTTTATATATTATATATATATATATATATATATATATATATATATATATATATATTTCTGTGTCTTCAGACAAATTTTAAGCATGTGGATTTACTAAGCAGTCTTTTGGAAGGACAACATATTTGGCTGATTAGCGAACACTTACCCCCCCCACTGTTTCACTTTCTTTGCGCGGCCATGATTTCTACTCCTTGCTGTAGAGACTTTGTCTGTTTTTTTTTTCTTTGTCTCTTCGCTGTACCAAGAACCAGGTGATACTCCATTTATCAATCATCGTCTTGCCAAATGTCTACAGTACAGATTTCCTGTGTGACCTTCCTTTGTCCATTCGGTGTCCTCCCCGTGACATTACATCACTCAGATGTTTGCACGTAACGACACCGTCATAAGTTATAGAACTGCTAAATAATATTGACCTATTCATTCTTTAGTAGAAATACCTGTGGATACACCAACATATGATAATTTAATTATTACAACGTTTGATATGTTTACTTAAGAGCTTTTTTGAAGGATATGTGCTTAATTGAAGTCATACCTAATTTTGAAAATTAATTAGTTAATAATTAATGAATTTAGGTGGGCATATATGTTCAAATGTAAGGCTAAACAAATCGAGAAAATGTCAATCCCTGAATGTACATTTCGACCTATTAGGTCTCATCAGCAAGGTTATAGACATGGGAGACTGCTCCGTGTGTGACTCGAAACCTCGACTGTCAAGCTGACAGGCGAAGTCTCTAACCGTTACACTAGCTGGCCATTCCCAGATTCTTCGTTTGTATTGAAACTTATTTATATTGCACTTTTTATTGTTTGCTACACGACAGTATGAGGGTAAGTAAACAAACAAATGTGTTTATTTTTATATGGCTTTAAGCCGACAATTTTTGGAGGATATGTGCTTAATTGAAGTCATACCTAATTTTGTAAATTAATTAGTTAATAATTAATGAATTTAGAAAATGTCAATCCCTGAATGTACATTTCGATCTATTAAGTGTCATCAGTTGCAAATAGTTCAATTTGGAAAAAAATATAATAATCTTCATTTAATTCTCTCCCACTTGTTTTATTTTCTTCTTTTCATAATGTTCGATTGAAACAGATTAGTGTTATCGCTTCGCACGTTAACCCTCTCTCTCCATCTTTCCCATACATTCTTTCTTATATTTTCTGTGTTGCATGTACTTTTTTTCTTTTTTTTTAATAATAAAAACGGAATGGTCCATTATTTAGCTGAGGTGACGACGTTCATAAAAAATAAGAATTCGGCTGATAAACAACCCCAGATAATCAGGATTTACATTGGCCGATTTAGACGGTCTCATTTTTAAAGATGATAACTGTCGGAAGATAAAGGAACACGATTATTAATATATAGATGTTCTTTGTATTTTTTTCCTTTTTATCTATCTACTACGTTCTGTCAAAAATAGAATTGTGAGTGAAATATGTAAGTAACATTTCTCTCGGAAAAGGAAAGTTTTGCGATACCAGAGGAGGAGCTAACACGGATGGATAAAAGAATGGGTCAGTGCAATGTAGACACACACACACACACACACACACACACACACACACACCCATATATATATATATATATATATATATATATATATATATATATATATATATATATATATAATCAATGGTAATATTATGGTTTCACACTCATAACTTAAAGTTTCATGGTAATCCAATCATCAGATGAGATCAGTGGTTGAGATGTCAAAAACCAGTCGTGAAATGGTTGAGATGTTAAAAATCAAATTTTTTAGCGTTTATATGAAGCGTTTTTCACGCGATGGGAAATGTAAAGCTAAAAATTGTTTTTTTAAACTGTGGCTTGTTTAACGTTTATGTGACGTGGATTGTGTTCACGTGATGTAATGTCATGACGTTAAATTTGTATTTAAAAAACATTATAATCAAACAAACTTGCATTGGTGTTAATGCACGCGGTGTTCAGATGAATTTTTTTTTTAAATAATAAAAGGAGAGCGAAACTTCAGGATCAATTAGGGTCAGGTGGTAAGTGACACAGTAAAAAATTGTTCAAATGCCTACATTTCGAAACGAGTTCAGTTCTCTTATTTAACAAGTTATTGCTTGCATTTTGTAATATACACAATTTATATATATATATTCGGGTACCATTTTTTATGCATACCGTGTTGAATAAGACAGACATTTCATGCCTGACGAGTTTCTTTTCGCCCTTTTCTATTTTTCCGGTTAGGTATCAATATATATATATATATATATATATATATATATATATATATATATATATATATATATATATATATATATATATATATATATATATATATATATATATATATATATATATATATATATATATATATATATATATATATATATATATATATATATATATATATATATATATATATATATATATATATATATATATATATATATATATATTTATATGTATATATATATATATATATATATATATATATAATATATATATATATATATATATATGTGTGTGTGTGTGTGTGTGTGTGTGTGTGTGGTAGTACGTCTAGAAGTTTGGAAAAAAATTCTGATAAAAAATACTTTTTGACTAAACGACTTATAATCGGGAATATGCTGTTTAAAAATGTTTTTTACACAATATGCGTTGGGATGTATAAAATTATGAAAAAGATCATATATATTCTCATAAAAAAATTTCAAAAATGTATTAATGAAATAACAAGAGAGAAGCAAATTGTTATTTACTTATGATTTTAGACTGTCTATCTAGGTATGAATAAATAGTAGGATAGACTGGGCTCATTAACCATGCTATAGCAACCGATCTAGGAAAAGGAACATTCTGATTTCGAACCTGTTAATCTCAACTTCAAAATGTGCCTCGTATCACATACTGCTCGAATGGAGAGGTTGGGTGAATACATATTCTTATCTATTTTCAGTAACAATCGGACAGCAATAATTTCCCACTGTAGAATCGTCAATAGCAGGTATGTTGTTGACTCAACTTGACCGATATCAAATTGGCCCCTTTGTTTAAAGCGCTGACATTTGGGTAAATTCGCCTCGAGTCAAAATATTAAATTGCAATATGTAGATATGTACACGCCTTCTAGGGAGCCTTGAGAGGGGACACCAGATAATCGAACCAAGCGAAATAACGGTTTCTGAAATCTATTATTATTTCAACATTAGCAGTCCTAAGGCTTATTGATATCTGTTTTCTAATAGCACGCCAGGAGCAAAGAATAATATAAGTGCGCGCGACCATGTAAATGGAAAAGTAAATTTCGGGAATATCAACTCTTTTAGATATGGTAAACAGGGAATCCATATCTTATCACACAGTCACAATATATATATATATATAATATATATATATATATATATATATATATATATATATTACTTGAAAACCGTGACCCGTTGAGTCATCCATTGAGCTCGGGGTAGATAACGGAGATCAGAAGAAGCGAATTAAATTTAAAAAACGAAATAGAGTCAGAGATTTTTTTTTAAATATCAAAATCATTTTGTAAGATTTTTAGGAAAGGGAAAGTTTGACCAAATTTAAATGGATCTGATTCTCGAAATTCTTTTATTAGCTAAGGCGTTGGAAGTTGTTGGGATGTTTTTTTCATGTAATATCAGAAAATAATCCCTTTCTACTTACTTC
>CM042141.1:138951267-138968767 GCA_023376005.1 Doryteuthis pealeii
ATCAAAGTACACTGTGTATGTGATGTGAGGAAGATGGGCAAGTTACATTTTCATGGAAATTACGTATATGTTGTATTAACTTGCATATATGTATCTAATGTTGTTTATTGTAATTATGAATCACCAGCAGTACCCGTGGATATATCACAGTATTCTAATTTGATTATTGAAATGCTTAATGTTTACTTAAGAGCTATTGCGAAGTAGTTCAATATGTAAAAAATATAACAATCTTTATTTAATTCACTGTTTTTTCTTTCTTTTCTTCTTTACATTATGTTAGATTAGCGTTATCATGCTCTTATCTTTCTCCTAATCTCTTTCTTGTTATATTTATTTCTCTGTATCTTGTCCTTTTTCTTCCCTTTCTGTTTTATAATAAAATCAGAAAGGTCCATTATTTACTTGAGGTGACGACACTCATAAAAAGTATGAATTTGATAGCTAAGATTTACATTCTTGTATTTTATCTTGGACGACTTGGAATGTCTCATTTTTTTACCAGAGGGTGTTACAAGATGATAGCAAACGTACAATTAAGGATTACGAGTGTTAATATATAAATGTAGTATCTTGCTTATAAGAATCTACTGTTTTATTATTGTAATTATGAATCATTGGCAGGACCTATAGGTATATCACAGTATAAAACTTTAATTATCACAATGCTTGACATGTTTACTTAAGAGCTATTGCTAAATACTCCAATATGTAAGAAGTATAGTAATCTTAAGATAATACTTTTTCTCTCACACTGTTTTCTTTCTTTCTTCTTTTCAGCATATATTATCAATTATAATTAGCGTAATTGTTTTCGCGTTCTCCCCTCTCTCTATCTTAATCCTCTCTTTCTTTCTGGTTATATTTTTCTGTGTAGCATGTCCTTTCTTTATAATCATCATCATCATCATGTCGCGCATACAGTACGGGTATCCATGACAATCTTTCGCCAACCTTCCCTGTTATTCATTGCACCTGGGAGGTCCTCTGTGGAGCAACCAGCATCTTCACATAGCTGGTCAATGTAGGTCCTTGCTGGGCGCCCCAAACTTGCATGTCCATGTGTTGGCTTCCACAGGAGAACGTCGCTTATGAGTTCATCCTTGTTTCTCCAGCAGTGTACTGCATGTCTTGTCCGTCTCACTCGGATAGTTTGTGAGATGGGTGCAGGTGACCGTACAGCTGTTTCATTGTGGGGTGCTGCTTCCATGTCTTGTTCAAGACTGCGAGAAAGACATCTGACCATACTCGAGCAAAAGACTTCAATCTATTATTCAATCTATTAAAAATATAACCCTTTCATTCCCAACGAGAAATTATTCTCGTTCTAATTTATTGTTAAAATGTGTTAACATCCCAAACTTGTTTTGCTATCCTTTTTATACAACTATACACACATCCCCGTATATATGGACATTATGCTATGTACACACAGATACAGTTGTACCCACAATATGTATGTTTGTTTTATTGGGTTTTTTTTCCTTTTGATGCTGGTACCAACTATGGTTTCCACACACAGATATTTGGCAACGGTATTTCTAAAAAGTTCACCAACTGCAACAAGATGAATTCAGAAAATTGGCCTGATGAATTCAAAGATGATACAGTCTAATGGATGATGGTCAGAAAATATTCAATATGTCTTTTGCCTTCGCCTTGCTTTGCCTGCATTATGTTTCCTTGGATTTGCAACTGACGCTTTGGTCAATAATTAGTATTTGGTGTCATTAGTATTAATATATAGCTGAGGTGATGAAACTCCTAAGAAATAAGAATTCGATGGATAAGCGACACTAGATTTAGTATCAGTATTTACCAGAGTGTGTTGCAAGATGATAATAGTGGATGGAAGATAAAGGAACACCAGTATTGATATTCTGATGATTAAAAAAAATATATACGTAAAATACTCTGATGTTCCTTTTCAGGGCGTCCCAACGTGGTGTAATGGTTAGCAAGATTGTTTCACAAACCCATTACCAATGAATAGAGAGTTAGGTAGATGCCCAATACTTTAGATCTTGGTGTTACATCCTACCTGTGGTGAACATCTATTAATAATGGAGATTGTTTGCATTTCTGTCTGTAACAAAAACTACGTCATAGCACTACGTCACAGCTTAAGTCTCAATATTCTTATGCTATATACACCCAAAATTTGAGTAAGCAATTTAAAAAAATGTTTTTTACTCTCGTCCTTTTTTTACAGTAACAAGAAGTTAACTAAAAAGTTTACAAATTAATAAATACCTACGATTTTGTGTAAAATTGATGTGGAAAATATTCAAAATAATTGTTTGATTATTACATGCACGCAACATTTTATTTGAGAGGGACGGGGCTCAGTTTTCATTTCGAATTGTTTTATTTATTTATTTATTTTTACTCCTTTAATAAATATGAGGATTTGTCTTTCTTATGATAAAAGCCCTCTGGCATTGAATTTATAACTCCCACCCTCTCAGGCAATGTCTTTCAAAAATTAATTTTTACGTTTCTGTTGCTAGTCTATATAATAATATTGCTGTTCCTAAAAAAATGCGATTGTTATCATCTTGTATTACACTATGGTAAAAAAATGAGCTCGTTCTTCTTCCTGTGGCAATACTCTGATGAGTCCCACGTGAAAACAAAAAAAAAATATTGTTTAGGATGAATCTGTTTATGATTGCAATTCTCAATTTTGTACCCACAAATACTGTTTATTTAAATACATTGTCTAATTGTTTTCCATAGATAAATAAAACAAAACAAATGTAAATAAAAAGAAACAGGTCATTGAATCACAGAGAAAATAAACAAATAGACAATTTATCCATCAATGTACAAAAGAAAAACAGAAAAAAAGTGGAGCAAGATAAGCAATTAAAGGCAATGAGAAAACTGCAGACTAATGCAAAACATTTAAGAAATGCTGACAAAGATATAGAATTTTTATTGAATAATGCTGAAAAAAATATAAAATAAACATTTTTTTTACTAATCTATTCTTGATTATACTTTTAAAAAGCAATAAAAAATAATGCTAAATATATTATATGATATATTTATTTTTGGCCAAAGCTTTACTGGGTACCTTTTTACTTCCATAAGATTGTTGTTTAATTGTGATGTTTCCGTGAGATCTGTGGAGAAATAAGAATGCAACAATCCCTACAAGTATATCATAGTATTTGTTTATAATTTATCTAATCAACAAATTCATCCGAGTCTGTTGATTAAATAAATTTTGTCTGGGCAATCGCTCTTAAAAATTGAAAAATAAAAAAACTGAAATTATTTCGAATTTGAGATTTGAACAAGTCATACCATCAAAATTTTAATTCGGGTAAAGATTTGACACCGTGTTGCAAGTTTGGGCAATACAACGAGGATCGAACTCGTTATTCAGTAGTAATGGATCTGCACGACTAGTTTGCTAACCATTATGGCACCACGAGTATACCACCCTTATCTAATCTAGAGTATAAACCTCGCTCTAAATAATATTGAACAACTTCAGTGTGGATTTCGTTGATTTGGAAGTTCAGATATGAAAAAATAATATATTTTGAAGATTTAGAGAAATATGACAAGTGATTAAAACTACTGAGACTAAAGAACGAGACTAAATCAATAGTATTAACTTTAATTCAGATTAATATGATTTATTTTTCTCTCCGGATAATACGAGTCAATAATCTGGAAAAGACAGCAAAGTAGGAACTAGGGTAGTAGCTCAATATGATTTATTTACACTAAGGTATAAATAAAACACTTTCATTGACATGATGTGTATATATATATATTATATTATATTATATTATATCATTCTGTCGCGCTGGCAGCACGGATATCCATGCCAATCTCTCGCCATCCTTCCCTATCATTAATTATCTCTGGGAGGTCCTCGGCACAGAGTTAAATAAGGACACAAGTTTAATACTTAGCCTTTTTAATTGTTACTTTTTAGGGGTATGTTCCAAAACATCAAAAGTTAAGATTACATTTTTAAAATGATATTTAAATGTAAAAAAAATAATTCCAAAAATGAATATTGTAATGTAAAATTCTCGATAATGTTTTTAATTCTATAAATTATTTTCCTTTAATTAAGTAGATTTTTTCTTTTTTATCAAACTCCTATATCTAAATTATAATTTATTGTGACGTTAGATATATAAGAAGTTTATCAAGTTTTCTCCCTTCTTAATGCTATTTCTCATCACAAAAACCATGTTCCCCAAGCATTGCCATCGATAGCATGAACAACACCCAATCTCAATATAAAACCATCGAATATTCTATTCGAGCTAAGTGTGCTGATAAAATGCAAAACCACAAAAGTGTAAATCTTGTAATAAACCATTACGGTTTAGCTTCATTTAGGCACATAATCTAAAACCGCTAAATGTATTTTCGCCATTTTCATGGGCTCACGTCCTTTGCAAAGCGCGAAGTTGCCTCTATTTTGCCTGAGTTATGTCTCATGGCATGTAAATACCTATTGGAGAGAAATATCTACGCAAAATAGGGAGGGCGTTTCCCGTTTTTTTTTTGTTTTTTTTCATGTGGATGTCTAGAGGGTAGGATACAAACTGTTTGTCATCATTTCCGAGGTTTAGAGAACAATACCAAATAGATATTACAATAGAAGGACGTAGGTGGTAATCGTGAATGTGACCAATCTGTGAATGTGTTCGACACTAATGCATGGAAACCATTAATCATTTCACATAACCAGATTTCTGAGTTCATTATCGGAAGAATTATGGAATTATATTTTTCGAGTGGCCATAGGAACCCATCGATTTGTCCCTGCAAGTACACGGCTATGGTTACATTTTTAGCATAAGTGTGTATCGAAATACACTCATTCCAATTAGTTATGCCATGTACATATAAAAAACTATATAACTATAACTATATATATATATATATATATATATATATATATATATATAATATATGAAAAGGTGGCAAGAAAGCGTCACTCAATGCTTTTAAAGAGAAAACAATTTATAATATAATCATAGCTGATATTGATCAATATTTCGATTTTACAAAAATCATCATCAGAGCTCATTTACACCGTGGTGTTTGGGTCGAAGGAAAAAATATATAGTGTGTGTGTGTGTGTGTGCGTGTGTGTGCGTTCGTGTTAATAATATTGCAATTTACACTTCCGCAATTAGCTCTAATTAATCCGCATCTCGATTAATACTTTGGATTTAACCCTGACTATCCTTATGGTGAATCTATAGTAGGTTAGTTCAATACACACTATATATATATATATATATATATATATATATATATATATATATATATAGGTAGGTAGGTTTTTTTAGTATTGGAGAATTAAAAATAAAGTGCTCGATTACGGGTATAAAGGGGAGAGAAAGCAACGCACTACTTTCATCACCATGGGAACCCTCAGCGGAGAAATACAAAAAGTTCACACATATATATATGAATTGACATTCCCTGAATGTCTTAACGGGCACGTTGTCTTGTGATAAGTGGCTAACGCTGCTTTGAAACCAATAGTAGCAATCTCACGTTAAATGTATTATATATATATATATATATATATATAATATATATATATATATATATATGTATATATATATATATATATATATATATATATATATATGTATGTATGTATGTACATATGCATGGTTGTGTGTGTGTGAATACATTTTTTTAGTTTATATTTATTTACAGTGGAATAATATATATGATAGAGCGTTAATAAATAAATGTTTTAGTTTATATTTATTTGAATGGGAATAATTTTGCTACCATTGGGTTCTTGCTGTTAGCAGTGATCAGGCAACGTTAAACTAAAACATTTATTTATTTATCTATTTATTTATTATCTCTCTATCATATATTTAGCACTCTTCTAATAACACTGTACGTTGGATTAGTACCGCTTCATCAAGTATAATAGGGCCAACCATACACATTGATTATATATATATATATATATATATATATATATATATATATATATATATATATATATATATATATATTATCAATTTTGTATTAGTTTCTTAAAAAGATAAAATGTGTGTATTTAATCAATCCTGATATCTTGACATTAAACCTGGCATTTATTCCCAATCTTGTGCCAAAGAGAAAAAAAACAGAAACATTATTACTTATCTGTATTTTAATTTATTTATTTATTTTTTCTAAATGATCGTGATTCTTCCTGTGTCGGAATGATAGGTGTGCAAAAACAATGAGATGTTCAAAAGATCGTTGACACCTGTTTAATCAACAGTCATACTATTAAAAATGATTTCCCAGGTTAGGTCATTGCTATGCTCGGATACACAGAGAGGGTTAAACGTGTTAATACATATTACAATAAAGATAAGGACAAGAGTCCGAAAAATCAAATAAAAATCATAGTAGAAAGTTCAGCGATTAGACTAGAAAAAAGAAAAGAAAAAGAAAACTCCGAGAGGTATGAAATTTTATGCAGGCTATTTCTAAAAAGATGTTAATGTCTTCGCAATCTTTATATTTCTTTTAATAATATACATAAAAATAGATTTACAGTCAAAATTTAAATAGAGACATTGTTAATAAGTGCTAATTAATATTAAATAATGATTGCTTGGGTGCTTTGTGTTGGTGATATTGATGAATCCGCCCTAGGAATAGACCTAAACAATCAGGCAATGCCCAATGCTTCAAAACAGCAAGAAGCAAAGCTTACATTTTTTAAGTGGCCTCAAATGAATCAATGCATTAATTAAAAAATCTATTAGCAGTTCCTGTTGTATTATCAATATAACCAGTGAGATAAGTTTGTGTTGATACCCTATAGTATTGATACCTTGGCAATGGGGCTTATATTGGTTAGTTAGTTGGTTGGATTTATGGCATGTCAACCCCTTGTTGGGTTATTTTATGTAGAAGACATAGAATAGCACTTAATTACCATTTTGAGTCCCTGCTGTATTATCAATATAACCAGTGTGATAAGTTTGTATTGATACTCCATAGTATTGATACCCTGGCAGTAGGGCTTATAATATGCTGGATCTCCTGTAGAGGGTTAAGTCCTTAATGATTATTTAATAATCATTGAGAATATAATGTAAATAAGTGAATTGTGACGTTGGGGTGACGTAGTTTGAATTACAGCCAGACACAAAATCACCATCATAATAAGATATTTTTCCTAACCACGAGAATATAACGTAAATGACCAAGGAATTGTGACGTTGGGGGTGACGTAGTTTGAATTACAGACAGACACAAAATCACCATTATAATAAGATATTTTTTCCTAACCACGAGGCATATGTTTACCTGTAAGTGTATTTCTTTTTATTATGGAACAAAGTTGTACTCCTCAAAAGAAACATTTGATCTATTATTCGGTTCCACGACATTCTAATATATTTAAAGTTTTACGCAGAAACGGTTTTGCAATTCTAATCGGAATGTATTTTTCTCCGTTTTATATTGTCTCCCTCGGAGGACAAAGCGTGCAAACTGTGGGGAATTCTTGGACAAAATCTTTCTTTTTATTTGCATAGACAGTTTCTTTTAAGCAATTCATTCTGTGCGGCCTGAACGAATGGCATTGTAAACAGTGCATCTTTCAATTCGCCTGGTCGTATCCGTTTTTCTTCGCTATGCACATTGCATTGAAAATTCTGCCCCAGGAAAAATGTCGCTACGAACGTGCGTTGTGCCGTAACGCGGAAAACGTAATCACTGATCCGTGTTCAGATTCCGACTGAAGCCGCGTGTGTCGACCTCGCACTAATAGCCTTGGGAAGTTGAGGAATTTCATACGTTCTTACTTATCTACGACAAATGACTCGTCCTTGCAAACATAACGGGATCAAGATCAAGTTCCACCAGCTTAAGATGGATTTTTAAAAATTTTTGCCGCTATTAAATTATTATTTATCATCGTTAGTGAGTTCCCCTCCCACTGTGTAGCCCATGATTAGGATCTTGTGCTAATCTTAGTAAATATATATATTAATACACGTGTTCTTTAATGTGTATGACTGTTATCATCTTCCAACAGCCTCTGGTTAAAATGCGACAGTCCAACTCACACAAGATGAAATTCAAAATCTAAATGCTTATTCGCCGAATTCATATTTTTTCTGAGTGTGGTTACCTCAGCTAAATAATGAACCATTCCGTTGAGAGTTGCAGAAGATAGAGAGAGTTGGCAAGCGCGGAAGCGATAATGCTGATCTGTTTCAATCGAACATGATGAAATGATGAAAAGAAGGAAAGGAAAAAAAAAAAGGATTGTGAGAGAGTTAAATCAAGATTATTACACTTTTTACAAATTGAACTATATTGCCATGGCTCTTAAGTACAAATAAGGAACGAACAAATAAGTGTGTAGAAATACAGAACCCGAGGATTAATATATAGATTTAGCTTCTAAGATTACAATAACAAATGAATATGAGAAGGGAATAATTAGGATTCTGAATCTTAAAACACCAATTTGAGATAAAAGGAAGCAATAAGTAAAGTCGTTGGGGTAGACAGTATCAGCCAATAAGCGAGGGAGTTCATCCCCTTTTCATTAGTGCTAAACTAAGGAGGTTGTTTTTTGGTATCTGATGTGGAGTGCTACACCTACCATCAGACCCCGTGCTATTGATACACTGAGTTGGTGATGACCGGTATTGAACCCGGAATTTTGTGGTTGTTACGTAGGATGCTCTACCAACTGAGCAAAATCGGTGCAATGACTTATTATCAGCTGAAGGTGATATCTGATTGTACTTGGTTTCAAGTTCCCAACCTAATGATCTGATCCTTGATTTGATCAATAATTGAATGCACCTGAAGGTTAAGCTTAAGTGATCCAACTAATCCGATGTACAATCACAGCAAGCCGCCTGGGACCGTAGAATAAATCGACCGCACCCCCACAGACGGGGCCACATTTTAACCCTATGTGGCGGCTGTGATTCTTAAGTATCGAACACTGGTGGGTGAGCCGTCTATGACTTTCAACACTCCTTTTTAGCTCTTACTCAGACCAGACAAGCGGCCTGAGCCCATTCTGATCAATCAGCCGATCACGTCAAGCCCTGACACCTAAATGATTGTCCCGATCCTATGTCCCTTATTGCGAACTTCAAAATCTTTTTATCATATATGTGTCAGAAGGCGGTGTTTGGTGCTCTTAGTGCCCTATGAATGACGTTTAACTGCATCTAAATGGTGAAGTTCCAGTTGTGGAGCTCTGAGGAGTGTAGAGTACCCTTCATTGCCATTACTCCCAGGTCCACCCTGACCCGGAGTAGTATTACCTGTGAGTGTCACATCTATGGATTAAATAGAAGAAAATGAGTTAACAAAAATGTTTTTAAACAATAATTTTCAATACCCATGAAGAAGGAATAGAACATAACGTCTTTGGCATATAATAGCCAACAAGTGTTGACATGCCGTAAAATCAAAGAAAAATAGAAAACAAGCATCAAGGCTAGTGAAAATGCAGGCTCATGCCTTTTAAATGGGCGGTTGTATGAAATATGAATTTGACATATTACTGTATAATATCGGAAGTATTTCGTGCTGGTATTTGGTCTTGGAAAATCGCCAAATGATGGGAGTATGCATCCTCGTTCTGGTGGTGGAAGTAAGTTGACTGATACGCTTTTGTGGTTTAAACTTTCAGGTTTATCAAGGTGCTATTTACACATAGTTGGGGGTAAATAGTAGGATTCATCCCTTTCTAAGGGTGTTCGCGCTATGTGAAATGCGAACAGCCTCGTCCGAGAATTCAACGCTAATTGCCGAGTCAAATTTTACGACTATAACCGTTATTCCACCGACGTCTCTATATTAACACATAGAAGCTGTTTCAAAAATTCATGGATAGATTCTTACCTATTACGCTCTCATTTTATCAACAGACTGCAAATATTTCAACAATTCCTCGTCATTTGAAAGAATGGAGGATTTTTAATCAATACAAACATTTTTCTCTCACATCTAGACTAAAAAAATAACAAAACAAATAATAAACAGGTTTGTTTTAATATATACTAAATAATTCTTTTTTTTTTTTTTTTGTTGGGGGATTTTTTTTTAATTGTATATAGATATCACCATTACTGTTACATAATCATTAGATACCTAATGATTATGACAATAGTGTAGAAATCATATTAGTGCAGCTGATGGCCTTGAGGGTGAGTGACAGCGCTTGACCTCGATCTCACCTTGCGTTCTGGGGAGAATCGTGAGAACCGGAACCCGATAGAAGCCCCTTCCGGTTTAAGGTGTAAGCAACTCAGTTAGAAGTTAGAAACCGAGCTAGCAAGATGTGAGTCTGACTGCGCAGATGTCTACGAATAAAGTAACATCATCGTAAATCGAAGTCTTGTGGTTATTACTAAAAGCTAACAATGACACAGGGCTTCTGATAAGAAGTGATCCCCAACAGAAACCAGACCCGGAATCCTCAATAGAAGACCAGACGAGACCTTAGAAGACATACCAGACCAAGATAGATGATAGACGATCAGAGAAGCAAAGCCGGCCAGAAGAACAGAAGACCAGAGTAAGAAGTAAGAGAAGTATATAACATATAGATATTTAGTGCCGGTAAAGAGGGTATACAACATTACCCCTCTCTCACGACTATGTAAATATGGGATTAGGTGTAGGTTTTCATAGAGTGACTGGTAAGTTTTGGTATTTGAAGTATCAATTGTTTTTATGAGCAATCAACTCTTGTCGTATGAATTGCGTCCCGAATGGAAATAGTTAAGTTAAAGTTAGGTTACAGAAGACCAGCCTTTCACCTCACCGTCTTAAGGTTTAGTAAGGCGTAAATTTCATAAAAGGTCGGACCATTATTCGTGAGCAAAATCTTCACAGTAATTTTAGAAGGAGAATTTCTTGTTATATTACGCTCTATTTTCTTATGGAGAGATGATGTGTGAACGTTTGTTTCGTTATTGCTCTCATTTTCGAATGAATGTTGACGTGTTGGTATAAGATATTTTAGTTGTATCTCTTGATCGCTACTAAATTGGAGAGGCTCGAATCTTGGTTACAGGGACTGCTGTTCAGTTTAGCAATTCTGTTATGTTCGGAGCCTAGAAATCAACTTGGGGTGCTGGGGAACATCTTGCCTTGTGCCATTATAGTTTCTTGAAATAACATAAGGCTACTCCTTTTTCTCATGAAATTTTTCCCCACAGTCTCAACTGTCGAGAGCAGGAGTCCATGTCATACTCTCTCAGCGCATTGCCCCAGACTCACTCAAATTCTCACCTCTCCCTCCTCTTCTATCCCACTTTGCCACGTCTCACGGCACGTCCAATCAAAACAATACTATGGAGCATTATGATGATTCATCCTTAAACTTTTCCATTCTAATCTAACACATTATTATTGCTAAAAACTTTTTTCCGTAATAATTACACATGGCCTTCACTCTTATTATGTTATATTCTTAAACAAAGTCAATTTAACTTTAGCACTTGAAGGCAGAAAGCACCCTGTTTAGGCTCAATTATGCAATCATTTCACTCTGTCTCATGTTTCCTTGAAGGTAAATATTCAACGTAAATAATAGGATGTATTTTTAGAGAATACTAACAGGGATGTTTGAGAAAAATAAATATCTATGGAAAATTATGAATTAGATATAAAATATATCGACCAAATACATTTATAAAAACACACCTGTAAAGGAAACTAGAGTACCAACTTTTGTCTCATACTCTAAGAGTATTTGGCATTAAATAATCCACACGGTTATTATGTAATTTAACAAACCAAACGGAATATATTAATAGATTGAAACATAGAAAAATCTATCAAAATGACTTTTTCGGCATTAAATTGACGTTAACTGCTAACCTCCAAAGCTTCCTTCTTTTTTCTTTTCTTCCTACAAAACTTTGTTTCGCCTTATTTTCAATCAACATAATTATTCACCAATGATCCCTAACTAGTCACCCTGCAGGTATTGAACTGGGGGCAAAATCCGTCAAAAACTACTGTACTAATTCAGTCAAAATAAATTAGTTTCAGTTCTTATTAAACGAAATTGTTTTGGGGGAGCTTTTTTTTTGGGGGAGGGGCGGTGAAAAAGTTGTTGAATGTACGATACACACTGTATTTTATATTCCCCATAACATTCTTATAAACACGTGAGCCCCTCCTCCTACTAATTCCTACTGCTACTGTTTAAAAAGAGACAATGGAAACATCGCTCTAGTTCTACACCTGATGATGGCACTTACTAGTGCAAAAAGTTCTCGTGGAAAAACCTTTTGTGGATTCATACACCAATTCCACCCGGATATTAAAAAGAAGGCCAACAGTTAGAAAGGATCAAACAAAAACTCGTCAGGCATGAATTGTCCGTTGAATAAATATATATATATATATATATATGTGTGTGTGTGTGTGTGTGTGTGTGTGTGTGTGAGAATGGAAGGGTTTTAATAAATTCGATAAAATGTGCTTGAGAATAGAGGAAAAAATGGATACACAGACAGTTGAATTCAGTTAATATTTATTTATTAAAACTTTATTGACATAAGGACTTGTACATTTTGCTTTTATAGTGAAGAAGTAAATGGGTGAGGGGTGAGAGAAAGTCATGAGTGGGTAGGTATGTAGGACATGGTGCTTTTATTTTCATGGGGTCAGTCGGTTGACTTTAGAAGAGAAGTTGATATTTGGAGTGTGGGTCAAATGTGTTGTCAGATGTGAATCAGGTGACCGGGGATATTTTGTTTGAAAATATTTTAGAGAAAGTCCTTAAAGATTTTATTGGGATAAATGTATTTGTATGTTTAGAAGTTAATTGGATAAGGAAAATACATGGAGGAGTAAAAGAGGACGGGTGAGGGTATTTTTGTATGAGGGAGGTGCATTGCCTTTTAAGAAATTTGATAGTCGGGGTAGGTCAGTAATAAGAAGTAGGTCATTGAATAGTGATTGTAGGTCAGGTCATCAGGATGATGACTGTAAGTAGAGTAGTTTTGGAAGATTCAGGGTCGGACATTTTTTTATCCGTTTTCAAATTTTATTTTGTTCTCGTGGGCTATGATTGTTGCAATAGCTGTGTCAATGCTGAAGAAACCCAGTCTTTGTTTTATAATGTTACATTTTACTATATGTGCCGATTCGCATATACGGCGTAGATTCTTATTACGATCCGTGGTTAAAGTTGAAAGTATGGTTGAAGTCCGCTGTGTGTGTGTGAATAAAGCATTTTGGCTGTCGTTTGTATTTATCGATCTTTTATGCTCGTAGATCCGTTTGTCAAGACTGCGCTGGGTTTCTCCGATGTAGCTTTTGTTGCAGTCGTTGCATTGGTATGGTATAAATGCCGGCGTTGGAGGTGTTAAAAGCGTTTGTGCGTGTGGAGGGCTGGTGAGGTCCCTGATTGTTTGGGAGGTGGTTTGTATGACTTATTCCAAGACTGGTTAGTTTGTCATAGAGGGGTTTGTTGTGCATGTTGGTTGGTAGGGTTAAAGGTCGGTGGGGGAAAGTGGAAGGTGTAGTGGTGTTTTGGGGTTCGTGTTTGAGTATATTTTGAGAGCTTTTTTCTTGGCGTTTAAAATAAAATGTCTCCCAACCTTATTTGGTGGCCGGGCCGGCGCAGATCATCAGGATACAAGTTATTCTCTTCCATGATTCAGGTGGGTTCCAGTCATTCATTCTATCTGTTATCACGTATATGACTGAAGAAGGTCCAAGCTTTTAAATGGTGCGTAGTGTGCGTCAATACCTCCAGCCTACAGAGAAAAATAACTAAATATAAATATGTAAATTTCTCCCGAACACCCTATAATATATATATATATATATATATATATATATATATATATATAAGGTTTGTTTAGAATGGCTTTTTGCCGATAATTTTTTGGAGAATAAGTGTTTAATTGGAGTCGTACCTAATTTTGAAAATTAATTAATTAATAATGAATTAGGCGGGAATAACTATTAAATGTATGGCTAAACAATCGAGAAAAATCAATCTCTGTATGTACATTTCGGCCTATTAGGCTCATCAGCAGCTATAGATCGGAAGACCGCCCTGTGCGTGATTTGAAACCGGACTGCCAAGCTGACAGGCCGATCCATAACCCAACACCAAACGAACTTCTTAGATTTTATGATTTGTTTAGAGTAGGTAAATTCCTCTTCTAGTGACTTTTATTACACGACGATGTGGTAAGTTGTAAACAAGGTTTGTTTAGAATGGCTTTTTTTCTCGATTTGTTTAGCCATACATTTAATAGGTATTCCGCCTAATTCATTATTAATTAATTAATTTTCAAAATTAGGTACGACTCCATTAAACACTTATATATATATATATATATATATAATATATATATATATAGTACGGGTGGCCTAAAGTTGGTATCAGCGAAACAGTGAGGGAGTCTATCCACTATTCACTAGCGGTAGACAAAGGATGGTACACCAACCATCAGCTCCTTATTTTACCGCACAAATCCTTGTGCTACTTACACGCTGAATTGGTGAGCGACGATCTCGAACCTTAGTAGGATGCTCTACCGACTGAGCTAAACCAGTCATACACACACATACACACACACATATATATCTGCGTGTTTGTCTCTGTGTGGGTGGGTGTATGTGTATCTGTATGTCTGTTATCTTTTATAAACTTCCAACGCTTTCTTTCTTAATAGTCAGTCACTTATTTCCCAATAAAAAGTCATTCCTCTTGAATGTATTTATCCCACTACGCCATTTATTTGCAATTTATTTGAATGTTCTCGGAGTTGAGTTCCCCTCTCCCAGTTTACACGTGTTTCTCTATTTGCCGCTTTTTTTCTTTTTTTTTGACATTTATTATATATTTGTTGTTCCGTCTTGTCCTCTTTCTCTTCCTCTTTCTCTTTTTTCTTGTCTCTTTTGCATCTTTCTGTTTAGATAAATTGGATTTTCACATTTTTTTCTTTTCTTTTTCCCCCCTTTTTTTAAAATACTAATCTGTGTTCCTATTCTGGATCTTAGTAGAGATTCAGTCCTCGAGAGAAAGATTTTGATCGAATCTGAAAGTTATGTCTTAATCCGCTTCTGGATGTTTGCAAAATTTTAAATCCTATTTAATCAAACCTGACGGTCCACAGATTAAGCGATTTATCAAACATTTTACAAAGGTTCAAAGAGCAAAGAATCAGGAAAGTGGAACGAGGCAGAAACAACTCGAGAAATAAAAACAAAACAACAACACAAAACTGTGTTGCCAGCAAACAGTAATAAAATCACGGCACATTCTACAGGAAATACACAAGAGCTCGTTCGATAAACACGTTGAACTTTCATATATTACCAATTGGACATATAGCATAGTGGATAAACGCGTTGGAGTAAGACAGTTTTAAGTGACAGTTATCTCTTGGCTGCTGGTTCAATCCTGGTCAAGGACAACAGTAACAGAATAAATAAAACTGCTTAACGCCTGTGCCCAGCTATGGTTAGCTGAATGAGAACAAGATACGCCTGTGGATTGAATAGAGGGTTGGGTTCAAAGTTCTGTGATGGCTCCTGATTAGGACAAAAGGTTCACGGGTTCGGAGGCCACATCGGTCGAAATGTTGTACAGATAACAAGAAAGATGAGGAAAATAGTTCGAATAATCCAAATAATACTAATTATCAAACCTCATCTAAAAAAAAATCAGAGAAATATCACAAAACCATTAACTAAAATAAATTGATATAATTTGTTTAAGATTTCTGAAATGAATGTATTACTAAAGTTGACCCGTTTTGGATTAGTTTAAAACACCAAAGATTTCTAGGATAAGTTCTTTTACATTGTATTTATATGCTAAAATCTTTAGCAAAATATGTGCACTGTGCATATAGTAGCTATATTCTGCTAGTAATGTTTGCATTATTTCCTGAACACCGATAATGCTTTCTCTTCTGATGTTCAATGTATTTTAATAGGAATGTTTTTTTTCAATATATTTGAATTCACCATCAAATTGATTTTTTTTTCAATGAGGCTTGTATTAATTCCTGATCTCGGACAATCTCTTTCTTCCAGATTTTCAATGTATTTGCATCATAAAATTATCAACTGTGAATTTGTACACAAGGAATTTCTTATGGGTTATCCATAAATGGTGTTACCATTCCCGAATGATAGTGAATAGATCCTCTAAGGGGAATAGAAGTTTATAATCGACCATTTAAAAATATAATTCCATCCTGAATCTTCAACTGGATTTAGTTCAGGAGGGTTGCCCGGCAATGTAATTGATTTTGATTGGCAAGAGCTATTTTTTTTTTACTGTAGAACAATTAGCACGGTTTCTGCAGGTATTTCTTCGAGGAAGATAAATAACAAGATCATTTTATAATTTTCGCTTCAACTTTTTGTCATACTGTAATACTTTAACCAGCATAGTGTTGACAAAAATAAACCATTAACTAAAATAAATTGATATAATTTGTTTAAGGAATAATTTATGAAGCCTGGATGTACAGCTATTTAAAGAAAATGGTTTGTGTCTTGTGTTATTAGTTTATTTACTGTTAAACCAAAAACCTAAACAAACATTCTGTAACTATGCTAATTCCATAATATTTTCCATTTGTAGGATCAGGGTATATTTGTGCAGTAATCCCCATAATAAGTAAGTAAAGTCGTCAGGGCGGCCTAAAGTCGGTATCAGCCAGTCAGCGAGGGATTCTATCCCCTTTTCAATAGCGCTAGACCAAGGAGATTGTTTTTGGCGTCTGAAGTGGAGCGCCACACCTACCATCTGCTCCTTACTTTATCGCACGGATCCTTGTGCTACTCATACGCTGAGTTGGCGCGGACCAGTATCGAACTAGGAACCTTGTGGTTTCTAGCCGAACGCTCTACCGACTGATTAACTCAGATTAACCCGGCCCATACCATTAATTTACATATTTCTACCTAGTATGTTTAAGTCCTACTAGCAGGACCTGTGGATAACCACAGTATGGGGATTTAATATTGCAACGTTTTATACGTTTACTTAAGAGCAATTACGTTCGATTGAAACAGATTAACGTTATCACTTCCGCGCGCTCATCAACTACCGTTCCCCTAGTCTCTTATATTTTTCTGTGTAGCATGTTCCTTTTTTTTCTTTTCTTTCTTTATAATAAAAACGGAAATGCCAATTATTTAGCAGAGGTGGCGACACTCATAAGAAATAAGAATCCGGGAGATAAGCAACACAAGATAATCAGAATTTATATTTTTGCGTTTTGTCTTGGATGATTTGGAGGGTCTCATTTTTAATCAGAGGTTAACATTCGTACATGATCATTGATATATAGAAGATCTTATGAAGCCAGTATTTTCAGCTAATACATAGAAACGTTTTGTGTCTTATCTGTCATTAGTATATGTACTGCTAAATAAAATAAAGAACCCAAGGTGATAATCCCTGTGAATGTGTTAATTCCATATTTTTTGGCAGAGGAGTATCATAATTTGTGCT
>CM042141.1:138973767-138998767 GCA_023376005.1 Doryteuthis pealeii
ACCGATTTCTTTATATATCACCCAGTTACTCAATCAATATCCCTCTTTCTCTCTTCGTGTCGCTATATCCCTCTTGTTCTCTCTATCTCATTAGAGTATGTTGTGATATGTTTAAAGATCTGGGTTCTTGAGGTATTACTACCAAGTTTGGTTGTCTCTGCCCATCAGTAGAGAGAGTTGCTTAATTTTTTGCCCAATATATTCGGCATTATACGCAAAACTAAGTAAATGAAATAAAAAACCCGGTTTCTTACTTAACATTTTTCAATTGATAATTGAAATATTAAAAAAAGCAACAACAAAAAAAAAAAACAACAGCAAATGCTAAACCTTATTATTTACCATTTCTGATAACGGATTGAAGTATTGATAAAAACTTAAACTCTTACAATTTCAAAATGGTTATTAAAATTAAAAAAATAGAATCTAAACGTTCTCTTATTTACCTTTTGAAAATGATGATTGAAATATTAAAATAAAACTTTTTGATAACCACTTAAATGCATGCAATCCATACCCCCGTGTTTTCCGTTTCAATTTGATGATTTAAATGATTAATTCGATAAAAAAAAACCTGAAATATTCAATTGGATCAGTTCAGAAATAATGACTGGGAATATAAAATAGGAGGGAATTTTGGGGAATTATTGAATGAATTACTTAAAAGAATTTCATCTGTATATCGATATTTTATTAATAGTGTATTTGTTATGTGCAAAGATTCTTCATTTCTTTTGTTTTTTTCAGATTGTTGGGAACAGTAAAATGGGGAGATGCACAATGAGGTATAACAAGCAATAAAAAAGCAAAGAAATAATAATAATAATAATAATAATAATAATAATAATAATAATAATACACCACAAGAACAAATCATTTTAAGGCAATAATAGATAAGACGCAGCGGTAAACCAAGTGCAGAATATATGAGATCGACTCGAATACTAAAAAGAGTCCTGGAGACCTTAGGAGACTTACAGTCAAACAGCCTCCAGTGAACTATTGCAGGTTTGAAAAAATCGATTATAATAATGATGAGAAACAGAGTTACTAAGTATTGCTGCACAAAACAATGCCCTAAGAACAAATTATATGAAAGCAAAAATTGATATGACACAATAGATGAGCAAATGTGTGGTGAAAGAGATGTTAGTGGAAATAGATATATAACTGCAAATATTACCGATATCTAAGCCTTTTCCTTCCCCATATATATATATATATATATATTATATATATATATATATATAATAGATAGATAGATAGATAGATAGAGAGAGAGTAAACTACAGACACGTGTTTCGAGGTATCACCTCTCATCAGTGCAGTTATACCACTTTAGCATCTACTTCTGGCCGGGTTCGAGACCCGAACAAACTTACACTCGCCAAACCTCTTACCCATACGACCACAATCAGCTGCCAAGTATAGCAGGCTATTTAATCGGTACATTTCTAAGCGGAAATGAACTCACCTAGAGGTCTCAAACTTTGTAAACAAAGTGAGTCTTAGCTTAACGCCAAATACGGTGAAGGGTGTCAGAATAAATTTGACATACTTATATATGGTTATTTCTCTCCGTAGGTTGGATGTATTGACACACACTACGCAACATTTAAAAGCTTTGACCCTTCTTCATTCATATACGTGATGACGGATGGAATGGATGAATGGAACCCACCTTAATCATGGAAGCGAATAAATTATATCATCTGGATCTGCGCCGGCTATCAAAATGAGGAGATTATGGTTGCTGCTCTCTGAATACTTTAAAAACAATCAGGCATGGACTGGAGAATTGCAATGGAGGCTACGAGGCTGTGGCTAGAAGAAAACAACACAACATTGATTGCGTTCGTACAGTAGAATCCCTCGAAAATCTGCATAAAAAGTGTTGGAGGAGCCTGGCATTGAAATTCAGGCTTTATCACGTGGATTGAATATTTCATCCTCTACAGTGAAGCTTACACTCAATGAAGACCTTCGCTACTACTCATACAAGCGTCGCAGATATCAACTGCTCCCAGAAAAAGGCCCGTGAATATCGTCTGACAAAGGTGACGATATTTCTGAGCAAAGGGAAACATCATGCTGAACCACAAACAATCTGGTTCTTTTCCGATGAGAAAAGCTATTGTCAAGATCAAAGGCACAACAGGCAGAATAACAATTGAATACAGTCCAAAGAACACTCGTCGTATCATGCAGATTAAATCACTCCAAACTGTGATGGTTTTCGGATGTGTGTCTTCTGAGGATGATGTGACACCTCCGCATTTTTCAGAGATGGTATCAGGCTGAATTCAGATGCCTACGTGGAGTTGCTAAACACTATAGTCAAGCCTATGGTAAGCCATATGTAAGGCAGAAACATTCGTCCCCTGCCACATCTCTTGGAAAAGTAAAAAATGCTGGTGAATTTTTAAAACTACAACAGTCCCAATGTGCCAGTACTACAAAAGCACAGTTAATCGACAGAATTAGGTTAGTCATTGAGAGCCTTCCCAGGGAAACTGTAACATCGGCTTGCTCCAGGTTATGATTGACGCTAATGGCGATTATTTTGAGTAAAACTTATTGAGGGTAGTGTAATGTCCGTAGCTGTTGAATTTCTTTACAATTCATTGAATTTTAGTTTACCAAGCCCTTTTTCTTTTTCCTTTTGAAACTGTCAAATTTATCCCGCACAGCCTATATATATATATATATATATATATATATATATATATATATATATATATATATGCGTTTATATAGTGATATTTCATTTTGTTAATATCAACCATTAGGACAACTATGAAGCCCTAAAAAGCATTGCAACGAAAAAAAAAAAATAAAATAAAATAATAATAATAATAATAATAATAAGAAGAAGAAGAAGAAGAAGAAGAAGAACCTGTTCTTGAGAACGAAACGCATAAAATTCTCTGGGACTTTGAAATAAAAACGGATCACCTTATCCCAGCAAGAAGACCAAACCTAGTGTTGATAAACAAAAAAGAAAGAACTTGTCAACTGGTGGATTTTGCAGTGCCAGCAGATCACAGGGTGAAGCTAAAGGAAAATTAAAAAATGGACAAATATCTAGACCTTGCCAGAGAACTGAAAAAGTTATGGAATATGAAAATGAAAGTGATACCAATTGTAGTTGGTGCATTTGGAACAGTCCCAAAAGGATTAGAAAAGGTTCTGGAAAGTTTGGAAATCAGAGGAAGGATTGAAACCAGTCAGAACACTGCACTGCTGCAATCTGCCAGAATACTCAGAAGAGTCCTGGAGACCTGAGGATACTTGCTGTCACTCAGACTCCAGTGGAAGACCATCAGCTGATGCTGATGTGAAAACTCTAAAGGAGCAAATAATAATAATAATAATAGTGAGAGTCAAAATGATACCAATTGTTGTTGGTGCACATGGAACGGTCCCAATAAACATGAGGAAGAATTGAGACCATCCAGACTACTGCACTGTTGCAATCGGCTAGAATACTCAGAAGAATCTTGGAGACCTGAGGAAACTTGCTGTCACTCAGCCCCGAGTGAAATACCATCTGCTGACGCTGATGTCAAAAACTCAAATATTGTGATATCATTTTCTATACAAAGTATACTTTGTAAAAAATCTATTTCCCCCATCATTGCTTAGATACATGAATGGGTTTTCGTGTTTTAAATCAGAGAAGAAAAAAACACCAACTTCTTCCTCAACATACAAATCATATCTCCGGCATATAATCTCTTTACAAAGAAAATACCGAAAATCTTCTCGTGTAATCCAAAGCCGCAGAATCCAGATATAAAGCTTAAACCCTCTTATTATTGTCACATCTTTGTCGCTAGTCCCAGTTATTCTAACTGAAAGCTAATCAACTAATCGTTGTGACGTCATTGCCTACCCTAAATACACATGCACTTTTATGCGCAGTAATCGGCTTATTGATGGACTGGAACGATTTAAGAGGCACTTATCTCCTTAAATTTTCGTTTGCATCCAACGTTCGATGGTAAAACGGATCTTTTAATCAACCTGACGACGAAAACAGAACCAGGGAATATAATTGTAAGGGTTGGGGGGCGAACGGCCGGTTATAAAATAGAAGCAGATAATACTTTTTTCTTATTAATCTTCCGACCGTTGTAATTCTGCAACACCCTCTGGTTGAAATGAGACCGTCCAATTCGTCCAAGATGAAAGTTAAAAATGAAAGTCCTAAGTAGTTGGTGTCTCTTATCCGCTGAAAGATAAAAAAGGAAAATAAAACAGATGAGAAAATGAGGAGCCCCTTAAATTGGGGGTTATCTGGAGGAAAAGAGTGTAAAATAAAAGGGTACAAATGCAAAATAGCGCGCAAGTTATAATATCTTTAGAATCGCATTAGGGGGCCCGTTTAGCTCAGTCGGTAGAGCAACCACAAGGTTCCTGATTCGATACCGGCCCTCACCAACTCAGCGTATGAGTAGCACAAGATTCCTGGTTCGATAACGGTCCTCGCCAACTCAGCGTTTGAGTAGCACTGGGATCTGTGCGATAAAGTGAGGAGCTGGTGGTAGGTGTGACGCCTCTCCTTAGACGCCGAAACAATCTCGTTGGTCTAGCGCTAGTAAAATGGGGATATACTTCCTCGTTGTCTGGCTGACACTGACTTTAGGCCACCCCGACGACTTTACTTACTTACTTACTTATTTGAAACTAAGTAACCTAACCGTAACATAAATCGTAACAATAACCCTAACACTGACCCTACGTTCGATTGTGAAACGGATCTTGCAATCAACATGACTGAAATGGAACCGGGAATATAATTGTAAAGAGGGAGACGGAGAAGAAACAACCTGGAAAAAAGGGTGTAAAATAGAAGCAGTTAATACTCTTTTTTCTATTAATCTCCCGACGGTTATAATCCTGCAACCACCTCTAGTTACGAATGAGACCGTCTAAATCGTCTAAGATGAACTTCAAAAGTGTAATTTCTAATTATCTGGTGTTGCATATCCGCCGAATCCGTATTTTCTATGGCATCGCTTTTATTATAAAGAACGAAACGTAAAAAAAGCCTTGCTACCCAGAAAAATATAATAAAAAAGAAAGAAAAAGCGAATAGGGGAAAGATAGACAGAGGTGGTAAGTGCGCGGAAGCAATAACGTTAACTTTAATTGAACGTGAGGAACAGATGAAAAGAGGGAAAGAAAGAAAAAAGTAGAGAGAGAGAGAGAGAGAGAGAGAGAGAGAGAGAGAGAGAGAGAAGAGAGAGAGAGAGAGAGAGAGAGAACAAGATTATAACTTTTTACATATTGAGACATTTTAAACACCAAGAAAAAAAACTCAAAATATACTCAACTGCGAAACCGAAAATGATACTGCCGCTACTACTACCCCCTCTACCCACATACCCTTAGCCCTACCAAACAACATACACAACAAACCACTCTATGATAAACTAACCTGTTTAGGAATAAGAATCATACAAACTACCTCCCAAACAATTAGAAATCTCACCAATCCCCCCCCACGCACAAACACCCTAATATCCCCAACACAGCCATTTACACCATTCCATGCAATGACTGCAACAAACGCTACATCGGTGAAACCCAACGAAATCTTGACAAACGTATCTATGAGTATAAAAGATCGATAAAAACAAACGACACTCAAAACGCCCTATTCACACACATGACACTTGGGTCATACATTCAACTTCAACCACTTATCACTACTCAAACCCATACCTAGTAAGAACTTACGCCGTATATGCAAATCAGCACTCATTGCGAACACAAAAGTTGTAAAACAGAGGGCAGCTTTCTTACACCTGGCAAAAACTATAGCAAAAATCTTAACTCAAGAAAGCAAAGTCAAAATAGAACACCGATAAAAAAATAGAAATTAAATAAATAACTAAAAAAAAACACAAGAACTGTAAAATACTCCAACCACCCACCCACCCCATTTCGCAAATCTTTACAGACAACAGTCGCCTCACACTAACTTACCACGAGACTATGAAATTTCTTTAATGGCATACCATACCCCATAAATAAACCCATTACCCTTTTTCTTCACTTCCTCACTCATATATACAACGCTCCCCACTTTCTTTTCCTTTTGCCTCTCATCTTCTCACACTGTACGCCCCCTCATCATTTGTCCACACCAAAAAATACCCTTTTCAGCATAAAAGTAGATCGTGGGACCTATTTTGTCTTCAGAATAAATTCGAAAAAGGTTCGCAAAAGACCGAGGTGTAATATCATTTGAATTTAGTTAATGTGTTGTTTTATGCGCATTTTCCTCTATTTCCAACACCACTCACACACACACACACACACACACACACACACACACATATGCTCCCCATCCCCTAGGGTTGAGCACTGGGGGGGATCTCGCTGACGGCCGCCAACTCAAGCGTAAACGCAACGCTCTTCTAAGGAATGGAGCACTTTGTGACGGCCTTTACACACAAAACGATGTGTGTATTAAAACAGTTAAAATCCCCTTCCTATACTGTAAGTGAAGACAGCCTAATGGTTAAGGTGCCGGACTGACACACAACCGATCGGATTTCAATTCCGGCTGTAGGTAGCTTACAAAATGTTCTAGCCACACTGAAGAGACTTGATAAGTCGAAACACGTGTCTGTGGATGACCATATATATATTATATATAGAGAGAGAGAGATGTAAAATGTTTATTCACACACACATATTATTTGAAAATATCATTAAACCGTTGGATTGAACATTCTATTTCTTTTTCTTCTTTTTCTTTTTTCGGAGGATGTTGTTGTTCTTCTTGTATCGGGTTGATTTTCAGGCAACATACATCGTTCATCCCAAATAACTACTGATCAATTTGAATCACCAATTTCTTGAAAGTTCTTCAAATCACTCGTGCACAGAATGGTATTGCCATTCCTCAAAAAACCTGATTGTTCTCTTCGAGAATTTCCCAAAAGAAATCAAGGGACATTTGGACGTTAACACCGCATTCGCGAAAAGCCGTTGCTGAAGCAGAACTTACCGTTGCCAAAACGACAACTTTGCTGTTCGTTCTATAATTGGTTCCACTTCGTGTTAAGTCAAGATTATATTATTACACATGGATCCCTTCAATGCCTTTCAGTTTCCGTCTCATTTCATGTTAACTATAATTACTAGCGGGACATTTGAATATACCATAGTATGATAATTTACTTATTACAACGTTTGATATGTTTACTTGAGAGCTATTGCCAAATAGTTAAATATGTAAAAAGTATGATAATTTTGATTTAACGTTCTCTCGCCGTTTTTTTATAATGCTTTCCTTCTTTTCATCATGTTCGATTGAAACAAATTAGCCTTATGGCTTCCGAGCGCTCACCCTTCTCTCTATCTTTCCAAACTCTTTCTTTTATCTTATTATACTTTTCTGTGTAGTATGTCCCTTTTCTTTCCTTTCTTTATTTTTATAATAAATGCAGAATGGTCCATTATTTAGCTGAGGTGACGACACTCTTAGGAATTCTGTGGATAAGCAACACCAGCAAATCAGGATTTGCATTTCATCTTGAACGATATGGACGGTCTCATTTTTAACCAGAAGATGTTGCAAAATGAATCCTTATTTATTGTGAGTGTCGTCACCTCAGTTAAGTAATGGCCCATTCGTTTTTATTATAAAGAAATAAAGAGAATAAAATGGAAATGGTACGCAGAAAAATATAAGAAAAAAATAAAAAGAAAGAGAGTAGGAGAAAGATAGGGAGAGGGAGTGAGCGCGCGGAAGCGATAATGCTATTCTATTTCAGTCGAACATAATGAAAAGATAAGAGGGAGAGTTAACTCAAGATTATTATACTTTTTATACATATATAACGATGTTCCGATAGCTCTTAACTATACACATCAAACTTTGTAATAATTTAATTATATCATACTGTGGTATATCCACAGGTCTTGCTTGTAACAATTAATGTTCATAAATGTTTTCTGTGAAGCTAAATTACCTTTCCCTTGCCACGAAATAGAACAGAAAATATTGTCTTCCTTATAAATCCATATTCATCACCTGTGTTCACATCCAATGTTTTTTTTTTCGTAAATTTTTACAAGCATCACTAAAACGCAATGTATACTAAAATGCTAAAACTTAGAACTTTAATGCCGTAACACTTGTAAAAATTCTGGGGACCGTTTTAGGCCTTTACTCCCCTGTTGGTAAATCCAAGTCAGTATTGAGTTTGAAATCAGTGGGTTGATATTTTTTCAGTTCCTTGAAATCCTAGGTAGAAATAGTTTGGTATCAGTTGATACTCACTGTAGCAGAAAGTCTGTTGTATTCCATGAAATCCCAGGTAGAAAAGACAGTGGTATCTGTAAATACTCCTTGTTGCGGAAAGTATGTAGTACTCATTGTAATCTTCTCTCTAAGTTTTGATTGCAGAAAGTTCAATTTGCAATTGATTTCAATTGATTTCAGGACAAATACCAACGACCTTAAATGCCTTCTATATCATTTTTCATTGGCTAATTTTTACCGGAAATACTTGCTGCTCAATTTGCGAAAGTTCATAAATATGAGTGAGAATTTGGCGTATATCTTATACCCATGATATAGGGACACCTCTTATTGTGTAATGCTTATCAAGCTTGATCATTGTTAGTGAGTTCGATTCTCATTGGACGCACCGTACTCCTGCCTTGTGTCATATCTAAGCAAATCTTAGTAAATAATTATATCCATTATATAGGGGCACATCTTGTTGTGTAACGGTTAGCAAGGTAGACCGGTAAACCATAACTAGCGATTTCGAGCCACACCGGGTAACCCTTACATTCGACCTTGTGTCACATCTAAGTTACGCTTAGTAAATAACTATAACCATGATATATTCCAAAAACTTATTTTATGTCAGACACTCTTTTGCTGAGCTCTTATCTCTAAGAATTAAACAAAAATGAATATTAGCTATTAGTTATTAATGTTCCACCTCTACTGTCATTCCATCAGCATCTATATATCATATTGGAAGATACGATTATGGCATCATACATTATTTTAGAATACATTCTTTGCGGGCTCAGCATTCATTTCGTATTGTAGTATTTTTCAACAAATCCGCTTTCACCATTACATTATTCATCGCTAGCAGAAATCCAAAACTAGGGGTAGAATGTTAGTTTATCTATTCTAATAACATACAATTCGATATCTATTCTCATACATTCTAGGGTATTAGGTTTGATCGTCGTCTTCTTTTACAAAAGCGGGGAAAATGAGTTATTCAAATAAGTAAAATATGTGTGCCAAGGCTATTCTATGATAACAGTTTCAATAGATATCATCATCATCATCATCCGTTCGTGCTAGTAGCCTCCCCTGGAACAATGAGTATGTGTGTGTGAAAAGAAAGAAAATTTAAATAAAAATAGTGTCAATGTGATAAAATATTACATTTATTATGTGATTACAGTACTGTAGTTATTATGATGATATCTATAGTAGTATTGCTGAAAAGATTGGAGACTGAGGGGGTGTATGTGGGTGGCGGGAAATTTCTGGGAAATGTATATATTATTATTGTTAAAATGATTGGTTTGATTGGTAAAGTACAATAATTTATTGTGTGTTGAAAGTTTAAAGGAAAGATCGTATTACCTGATGAGTGTGTGTTTGAAAATTGTTGGTAATAATTTAGTTATAATTAAAGGGAAACAAATGTATAGAAAAACTAAGTGAGATGATGATTAAATATAGGGAAATTTATGGTTCTTGAGAATAATCAGCTTGTAACTTGGAGAATTGGTTGGGTTACTCTCAAGTCAAGTTACCATTGTATAGTATCAACTATATTGATAATGTTAGTATCCTAGAAAGACCTGTTGATATATCAAAATATGATAGTTTAATTGTTACAACATTCGATATGGTTACTTAAGAGCTACTGCAATTACTTCAGTATGTAAAAAGTATAATAATTTTGATTTAACTCACTCACTCGTTTTCTTTATTTTTTTCATTGTGTTCGATTGAAACAGATTAGAGTTATCACTTTCTGTGCACTTACCATTCTCTTCTTTCCTTCTTTCACTCTTATATTTTTCTGTGTAGCCTTTTTTTCACTCCTTTTTTCTTTATAATTAAAACGGAACGGTCCAACTGAGATGACGACACTAATAAGAAATGATAATTCGGTGGATATGCAACACCAGATAATAAAAAATGAAATATTTGCATTTTATGTTGAATGATCTGGATGGTCTTACTTTTAACCGGAGGGTTTTGTAAGAGGATAAGGGTCGTATTTTTAAGGAACACGAGTATTAATGTCTATATATTAATACGCGTGTTTGTACTATCGTTATCGTTCTTCAACACCATCCGATTAAAAATAAGACCGTCTAAATCGGCCAAGATGAAATTACATAATCTAAATCCTGATTATCTGGTTTTGCTTATCAGCCGAATTCTTATTTCTTAGAGTCGTCACCTCAGTTAAATAAGGGACCATTCCGTTTTTATTAGAAAGAAAAAAAGGAAGAAAAAGACATGCTACACAGAAAAATATAAGAAACAAAGAGGTAAGAAAGAAAGGGGGAAGAAAGAGATGTGGTGAACGCACGGAAACAATAACGCTAATCTGTTTCAATCAAATATAATGAAAAGATTAAAAAAAAGGAAAGAAAGGACAAAGAGTGAGAGAGGTAAATCAAGATTATTATACTTTTTAGATATTAAACTATAGCAATTGCTCTTACGTAAACATAGTAAACGTCGTAATAATTAAATTATCATACAGTTGTATATATATACAGGTCCTGCTAGTATAGATGATTGTATGTACCCAATTACGAGATGAAATTTTTCTTTATTAGAAATAGTCAATTAATGACGATGTCTGATTTTGTCTGTCAATGTACTCAATAATCCCTTTGTTTATCACGTAATTATTTCAAAGCGATCTCCGTATGAACAACTCAAGTATTCAACTGCTCCCCCCCCCCAAGTCCTATTTTCCGAAGAGTTCCAACCCATTATAATTTTCTCCATCTTTCCCTCAACGATGACACAGACAGTTATTAATAACGTTCATCGACTTACGATTGACCCTACTTATTTCTATTGACCCCTTCAACCAGATGACCTGCATGTCCTGTTGGCCCGATGATCGGATTGGCGCTAAGATGGGTAGTGTTTCCATTGCAGATTGTGAACACTTCACGGCCATAGATCAGAAGTCACTACCATGTAACTGCTGCAGGTAACATTTCCAAGACAGTACATCTGTGAACTGAACTACATAAAAATAACTAACAATACTAATTCTACAGAGCAAAATTTAATTAACATCTTGTAGGAAAGATACACTCAGCTCGTAGCTTTTATAAAGTAATGTCGCAGGTGGGGGGGTTTAAAGTTTGTATCAGCCACACAGGGAGGGAATTATATATCCCCTTCTCACTAGTGCTAGACTAAGGAGATTGTTTTTTAGCGTCTGGGATGGAGCATATATATAGGTAGTAATATCTGCTCTACAGAAATGATATCACAGATTGAGACAACTTCACCCTGGACGGTAAGCCTTGAAATTAGTGAACCAGTTCACATATATAGGTACTAATATCCCATCTACAGAAAACAATAACAATATGTGCATAAGAAAGCTCCTCCTTTTACCACACAGATCATTATGCTACTCATACGCTGAGAAGGCAACGGTGGGTATCGAACCCGGAAACTTGTCGAATGCTCCTACGACTGGGGTAAACCGGTCCTTATAAAAATTATAAGTAATTTAAAATAGATAGTTACTTTTTAATCACCCTGAACTCATGCGTATATCGAACCAAGAACCTTGAGGTTCCCAGCCGGACACTCTACCAACTAAGCTAAACTGACCATTTTAATGCTCCAAAATATACACCCCAACCCCTTTTTATCATATGGGTGCTAGAAGGCGGTGGTTGCGGGTCTACATGTCCTGGGAATGACGGTAAACTCTATCTGATGGTGAGGTTCCAGTTTTGGAGGTTTGGGGAATGTGGAGCACCCCTTCATCACCATTGCTCCCTGGTCCACTCTGACCCGGAGTGGTAGTACCTGTTTGGGTCCCATCTATGGGTTAAATAGAAAAATGTATTTATAAAAAAATTGTATTATCCATTTAGAAATTGATTTATTTCAAAACTTTATCGGCATTAAATGACCCACTGAGGTTGATATGCCGTAAAACAAAACAAACAAACAAACCAAAATATACAAAAAAAAACATCACTAACAAAAAATAATCAGGTCAAACAGCTAAATTATACTATCATAAAATCAATGAAACGATAAATTGGAGGGAAAATGACTGTACAGATACTTCAAGCGACAAGGTAAGAAAATGTACATATGGGAGTACGTATACATGTTTAAGAAGAGGAAACCTGAAGAAATAAATTAAATTTATATCAATCATAATCATAATCCTCAGGTCCTGTCGACATCACGGATCTCCATGAGTCTTTCTCGCTATCCTTCCCTATAGGGTATCGCTCCTGGAAGTTCCACCATCCAGTATCCGTGAAAAACTGATCGATGTAGGTTTTTGCTGACCGGCCTAAACTGTTGTGCCTATATGTCGATGCTCAGAGGAGAGTGTCATCTATGAGAGCCCACCTTATGCAATAATGCCAGGTATATCTTGTTTGTCTAGCCCGGATGGTTTGTGGGATTGGAGGCAGTTGACCGTGCATTTGCATTGTTTGTCCGAGGCTGATTCCAGCATTTAAAATAGCACGCAGCATCCTTGTACAGTTATCATCTACCTTTTTTCTGTAAGCCTTTCGTTAGAGTCCAAGTGGTGCAGCCATACAGTAGCAGTGACATTGCTACTGCCTGGAAGAATTTTCGCTTTATGTTATCAGAGTGATCTGATTTCTATATATCGATAATCTGCCTATGGCAGTGCAAGCGTTTCTTATGCGTATATTGTTATTGCTTTCTGTAGATGAGATATTATTACCTATATATGTGAACTGGTTCACTAATTTCAAGGGCTTACCGTCCAGTGTGAAGGTGTCTCCATCTGTGATATCATTTTCTATAGAGGAGATACTATTACCTAGATATGTGAAATGGTTCATTAATTTAAGGGCATACAGTCCAGTGTGAAGGTGACCCCATCTGTGATATCTTTTTCTGTAGAGGAGAAATTACTACCTATATATATGTGAAGTGGGTCAATAATTTCAGGAGCATACCGTCCATCATGGAGATGTCTCCATCTTTGAACATAGTTTTATTAGAGTTCACATGGAGACCGATGCCCCTTGATGCTTTCTTTGGGCTATGCACCAGTGATTCAGCCTGTGAAGCTATATTTGATAGAAGTGGTAGATCATCTACGTACTTCACATCTGCAATAGTTTATGTGGGATATTGCCAGCGTGTTGTCTTTTTTAGCGGGAAAACTTATTTTATTAGATCTAATGAAGTTTGAAGAACATGTTCTAGGAAAGTTATATGTAAAAGGTAGTTATAATGTATATTAATTATTTTAAGGGGTCGGTTTACTAGAGCACCCGGCAAGAAATCGCTAGGTTCCTCGCTCAATACCGGCCCCGCCAACTCAGCGCATGAGTAGGACAGATTAGTTAATCTGATCTGTGGGGTAATGTGCTGAGTTGAGGGTTGGTGTGGCGCTTCCACCTAAGCATAAAAAACAATATCTCTGTTCTAGTGCTAACGAATAGTGTATAAAATCCCTCGATGTCCGGGTGATACCGACAATAGGCCACTCTGCCAACTTCATTTTTTATAATATCCGTGAAGGACTCCAGCGACAACGTCAAAGAAATATGTGTCAGCATCAGTTGAATGAAAACTTGTTTCCGTGTCTTTGTAGAGCATCATTATAGCAGTATCTTTTTCTTTGGGGAGAGCATAAGCTAGGTTTATTTGTTCCATCTTTTTTAATATCCTCATAGAGTCAAAGGCCTTAGAGAAATCAACAAACAAAAGTATATCTTCGAGATATTTTGTTCGACAAACTAATTATACAAAATCTTGTATTGATAATGCCCAAGAGAACATCAAATGTGTCCAATGTTATTGAAAAAAAAAATAAGGTTAATCATATGATCAGTGAATGCACTAAAATAACACTGAATTAATACACGCGTAGACATGACTGAGTGGGGAGGGCGATCACTCGGAAACTGCGCAAGATACTGAAGTTTGAGCAAACTGACAAATAGTATATATATTTGCCAACCCCTGAAATAATACACGCGTAGGTATGACTGAGTGGGGAGTGCGATCACTCGGGAACTGTGCAAGATACTGAAGTTTGAGCAAACTGACAAATAGTATATATATTTGCCAACCCCTCCGCACGAGAAATATGTGTCACAAGGTCAATTTCTTAAGCAGCGTTTATCAGGTTTGAATTCAGAGTTTTATTTTTCCTCTCCTAGACTGGTTGTTTAACAAAGCTTAAAGAGCCCAATCTGCCCTACTATTCATCAATAGCTGGATCGAGAATAGTTGAACTCGTCTCACAGTTTCCATTTCCTACAGTGCTAACCATTACACCACGTCCCTCTATACTGAATAACAATATATGCTTAAACAAGAACCTGTAGAAAATAATAAGCATAGAATCAATTGTGATTTTGAAATATTACATGATCACCTATTCTATGCAACCACACCAGACAGTTTAAATTAACAAGAGGAAAATAAGCTTTCATCTAGTGGAATTTTACGTTACAGAAAACTACGGAGTGAAAGTAAAAGAAAATAACATGACAGATACATGGACCTTGCCAGAGAGCTGAATTTGAAGATGATAGCAATAGTTGGATAAGTCCCCAGGAGTCTGTTGAAAAGACGTGTGAATGGGAATATGGGGAAAAATCGGACTGACGCAGACCACAGCGTCATTAGAAATTAGCTGGTATACTTAGAAGTGTCCTGGGAATCTAGATAACGACGGATCACCTTATCCCAGACAGGAGACCAGTACTGATTAACAAAAGAATTTAACTTCTAGATTTTGCAATTCCAGCAGACCACTGGGTGAAGATGAAGGAAAACGAAAAGATAGACAAATACCTGGAATTTGCCAGGGAATTGAAAAAATGTGAAATATGAGGGTGAAAAGAAAGAAGAAAGAAAGAAAGAAAGAAAAAGGAGAAAGAAAGAAAAAGAAAAACGAAAGGAAATGAAGAAAAAGAAGAACGAACGAAAAAGAAGAAAAAGAAGAAAATGAAGAACGAAAGAAATAAGAACGAAAGAAAAAGAAGAAAGAAAAAGAAGAAAAAGAAGAAAGAAGAAAAAGAAGAAAAGAACGAAAGAAAGAAGAACGAAAGAAAAAGAAGAACGAAAGAACGAAAGAAAGAATGAACGAAAGAAAGAAAGAACGAAAGAAAGAAAGAACAAAAGAAAGAAAAAGAAGAAAGGAAGAAAGAGAGAGAAGAACGAAAGAAAGAGAAAGAAGAAAGAAAGAAAAAAAGAAGAACTAAAGAAAAACGAAGAACTCAGAAGAAAGAAAGAAAGAAAGAAAGAAGAAGAAGAAGAAGAAGAAGAAGAAGAAGAAGAAGAAGAAGAAGAAGAAGAAGAAGAAGAAGAAGAAGAAGAAAGAAAGAAAGAAAGAAAGAAAAAGAAGAACTAAAGAAAAACGAAGAAGACAGAAGAAAGAAAGAAATAAGAAGACGAAAGAAAAGAAAGACAGATAGAAAGAAAGAAAAAGAAAGAAAGAAGATTGTTTGCCATCCAAACTTATATAGAAATTAAGACAAATAGAGCAAATATTGTGTTTAAGGACTATAAAGGAAAAAATATGCTTTTAGATTGATGTGTCAGTGGAAGTAGTTAATAACATATCAATCAAAGTGGTATAATAGAATAAGTAAATACAAAGACCTGGAAATAGAAATTGAAAAAAATATGGCAGCTTAAAACTACCACCGTGTAGAATTCTATTACACGAAGCGGGTGCAGTGACTGCAGTTTTTTTACACTTGGTCACGCAACTAGTGTAAGAGAATGGAATGGATTTAAACCATCTTTACTTGAAAAAAAAAACACATTGTGACACATCCTCTCCGGGGGTGTAAATGCATACACAAGACGATCTAAACAACAGTATATTTAATTAAAAGTTGAACAACGAGAAATCTAAAGTGTTGCCGATGCAAAACTGATAGTGATTGTCAAAAGAAAGAAACTAGCTATGAAATTATAAATTCATCTTTGTACTCTACTTTTCAAATAACTGAATTACTCGTACATAGGAAAATCGTAGGTAATTCTTCATTTAAAAATGTGAATTAACAAATCTGCAAATTAATTAGCTAAACTTAGATTTTAATTCAATACATTAAAATCACAAATTTTACATGATACTTTAAATATCACTCAGACTCCAGTGAACCACCTGCTACGACAGGTGTGAAAAAAAATTATATATATATATATATATATATATATATATATATATATATATATATATATATATATATATATTATACTTAAGCTGAGTGAATCAATGATTGTTTGATAAAGGCTTTTTTTCCTGTTTAGTTTTATGAGACAAATTTCATAATAAAATATTCTTTGGTTTTTGGATTGAGTTGTGATTTTAAAAAATCCCATTTTAATTGGTTCTCATTAGTCGTAATTTACATTTAAATCTAATTCTGCCGGTCACTTTCCCCCTCTCTATGCATAGCTTGATTACCTCCTTGTTATATATGTTAGTTTATCTATGTGTGTGTAAAGGGAGAGATTTGAGAGTGAGTGTGAAGGGCCATTTAACTTCCCACTTATTTGTATGATCCGTTTCAGCAATAGCAAAACCGTACCTTCTATACATCAAGGCTCTTAATAAAATTCCAAGAATTCATTTCAATTTAAATTAGTTCAAACGTTCCCCCTTCTTAGAAATCTAAAAAAATGATTTAAATGTTGTTTTTTTTATTCTCTGGCCGTATTTGTTTTTTTTTTTGTTAAAATATAATTCGCTTTCAAAACTCACTTTTCCCTAATCCCAACTATCTATCCAGAGATATATCTTCCAACGAGTCAGGTTTTGTCTAGTATATTGAAATTCCTAATGTACTTTATTTCATTTTTGATAGCTGATAAACAAATTTACTTGTATGCTTGAAGTTTATTCGACAAATTGTCTAAATTAGTCATGCAGTCTCATAGTGTGTCAAGTTGGAGAAAAAAGTAAACAATTTAGTAGATATATGTTCAGATAAATAGTTAAAAATGATTGTGGACATGAAAGAAGCAATATATTTGTGTGGAGTTACATTTACTTTTAAAAAAAAGAGAACACTCCGGGCGGTATAAAAATAATTTTTTTAAAAGATTTTGCCTAAAGGGGGTGGGAGTTAAATATTTAGTGTCAGAGCGTTTGTAACATAAGTAAGTAAAATCAAATTTATTAAAGGAGTAAAAGAACTAAAACAATTTGAAATAGAAACCTAGTTATGTCTCCCTCTAATTAAATGTTGCGTGCATCTTTTAATTATTTATTGTATAATTATTTTGAATATTTTACATATAAATTTTACACAAAATCGCACGTATTATTTATTTGTAAACTTTTATTTAACCACTTGTTACTGAAAAGGGGACGAGAGTAAAAATAATTTGATTTTGATTACAAGGTAGTTCATAGGTATTGATGATTTTTGGTATTGTGACGTAAGCAGTGGCGTAGTTTAAGTTACAAACAGACACCGAACCTCCATTATAAGATATATATATATTTTCAGACCCATTTTTATTTTTCTAGTCGGCACTGCCTCCATTTGATACTTGTGCCTCAAGTTACCTCCCTTATATAAATTATAGAAATAGCATTTGAAATTTTTTTATGTAATATTTTTTAATGTTCTATTTGATTCATAAAGTGAATAATTTTAATGAATTCACCTTCAAATTCACTTAATGAAATGGAGTAGAAATTTGCGAGAGAAAAAAAAGAACATGTTAGAAAATTAGAGAAGCATTTGTAAACAAAATCTCGAGCAGAAATTTGATGAAAGAGAAAGAAATACGTGTACATTAAACATGGTGAAATATCCGTGGTTCTTCGGAAACCAGAAGTGATGGGAAAATACGATCAAAGAAGCAAGGAAACGTCCACCATTTGTAAATGACCCAGGCGGTGGGGTGGGGGAATGATAAAAGGAAAAAGGGAAGGAAATATACCTGTCAATGTTACCAATTGGGACGAGAGTTCTATCAACACACACTTCACGATTATTCAAGCCAAAATAATGAAACATTGATAGTGTCAAGACACTATTGGATATAAAATAAATATCATCATCCTCATCGTCGTCGTAGAACGGATATCCATGACAATCTTTTGCCAACCGTCCGTATCATTGATTGCCTTCGACAGGTCCTCTGCGCCACATCCAGTATCCGCGCAGAGCTGGTCCATGATGGACTTTGGTGGATGGTCCACATTGGCGTGCCCATGTACTGGTTTCCGTAGAAGAACGTCACTTATGAATGTGTTCTTACATGAATTTTGTTTAAAAAGAAACCGAACATCATTTTGGGTGGGAGAAAAAGGGCAAAAACATTATTCACCTTAAGTGCAACGACACTTCTCTCTCCCTCTCTCTCTCTCTCTCTCTCTCTCTCTATATATAATATATATATATATATATATATATATATAATATATGTGTGTGTGTCAAGTTGGTAGAATGTCTTATTGTCAGTACTTGCCCACCAGTGAGGGAAACCGTCGTTTTTCGCTAGCCTGAAATTGTTTATGATACGGTGGAGCACCACACATACAGTCATCTTCCAGATGCTTTTACCACACCGACCAGATTACCCAAGCTGTGCAACGCATACGCTGATTTGGCGAAGACTGGGATCGAACTCGGAATCTTGCATTTCCAACGCGGATGCTCTGCCGACTGCGCTAAATTGGAACCTTATTCACACAGACACACACACACACACACACACACACACACATATATATATATATATATATATATATATGTATGTGTGTGTGTGTCTGTGTGTGTGATAAAGATGACTGCGTAATAGAATATCGAATCAATCGCAATATCGACGGTCGATACAAATATTAACCGAATAAGTAAGGGTTATAAAGAAAATGAACTGCTCAATACGTTAGCATAGTATATTCAGTATAAAGGTATATATATAGATAACCTACTTAAGGTTCACCAAAAAGGATCATTAGGGTTAATTGTAATGAATTAATTAAGAAATTGATTAATGAAAGACAATTGCGGAAGTGAATAATATATATTAACAAAACAATTGACAGTTATTATGTTCTAGAATATAATGAGAATGTTATTAGCATGATGCTTTTTCTATCACAGCGTTTACTGACGCTGGAACAATAGGGGAAAAACATACTGCTAGATCGTTGAATTTGATGAGGTGGGGGGTAATGCCATAATCTCAATGTTTTAACATTGAGATTATGACATTACTCCCCCTCATCCAAAGTCAAAATGTCAGTCCAATTTAGAATCTTTAAAAGATCATCGGTGATAACGTAAAGGCAGGGGAAAAATGGGGAAATTGACTGATTGGCGGACTGGAAGAGGACAAAAATCACGTCTGCCCAATGTGACAAATCAATTAAATCGTGTGGTCACCGGAGTGCAGAGAAAACTTTGGCTTTTACTTTTTTTGACACTTAAGGTTTGTTTGAGGTCAGATGATTTCCAAAATCATAAATTAATTGTCTCACGTCTGAATAACGACGAGTATAAACCGCACAGTAATTTTATCGCTTTATTTTCCCTCCAATATTCACAATTTTTTTCAGGCGTACTTTACGTAACATTTATCGTTATAGAAAATGAAATTGGTGACCCGTGTTCAAATTGTGGAGAAAAACGTTTTCTTGTCACTTTGCGCTAATTCCATTGCGAAAGACATGACCAATGCAAAGAATGTTACCTGTTTGTATACATTTTGTGCACGTATTCAACGATTTAGTTGTATATCTGTATCTATTACATACCATCTATACGTATATAAAGGGTAGTTGTATGTATATATATATTTACTTTGTCCGTAATTGTTTTATTTTCATAGTTTCCTCCGGAAATGCTGTATGCATTTCCGGAGCAAACTACGAAAATAAAACAATTAAGGACAGAGTTGTGAGAATACCCGTTCTGCACCCTGCACCTTCGCTGCACGATGTCTAGACCCCAACGTTGTGATGTTCTGTGCTGGCCGATGCGAAGGCACGAGTCAGATGGGTTCACAGTGATTAAAAGAAAAGAAAAGAAAACAAACACAAGTCTGTTAATAGGACACTGGTAGAAGAGGGAGTTGTGACACTTAAGCAGTTGTAGTGGGCTCTCTCAGCTGGCAAGAAGTTGTCATGAGACTAAGTGAATTACTGGCTTCACTGGCTAATTTCTAAGTCTCTGCTACTGTCGATATCATCACCTGCCGCCGAAAATCTAACTAACTCTAACTGATCTTTTTCTGGGACCGTATGTATATATATATATAAAATTCCACCCTCACCATCTCCTTTCTGACTAATCCATGCTGGTCATTCAATTACTTTTACAGATGTACTTTTGTTTGAAATATTAAAACGAACTATAATCATACAGGCACAAACAGATAAACAATTGTCCTCATCATCAATTTACACAATGCCAAATTAACCCAGGCCTCAGACATTTGTCTAGGTTGGATATCAAATATATGCCCATCTGTCTTATTTATTTATTTATTCATTCTTTTTCATTTATTGGTTATTTTATCACTAATGTTTACACACATGATACACTACTTCCTATCTACGTACGGATATATATATATATATATATATATATATATATACTACACACATGACCCCTTAGATGCATTCTGGTCCAATGCATTTTAGTGCAATTAAAAGTGTCACAGAGTAAATATATATACACATTTGCTATCACTAGATCTTGCTTTTTGAGCAAAAAAACATTCAGGATTTTGTTTACATTTGCGAATACATTTAAAGATTAAATAGCATTATAAAATAACATTAATATTCTACCCTGTTATTGTTAGGCGTTTCTTGCTAAAAAGTAAACAAATGCATAACGGAAAGTCAATCATTTTTTTTTTCATGTTAGCTACTGTTAATAATATAATCGCATTAACTAATTTTTTTTGATTATTGGGTTACTTTTTTAATGTTAAAATCTTAAATATACAATTATTAAATCTTTAAAAAAATTATATTGGTGTATTAATTGGTATGTCAAAAACTTAATAACAAATTAAAAGATTAAATATCAATAATTATGTTTTTAATTAAATCTACATTTTTACTTAATCAAAATTGTAGTAAACATTTCATTGTACAGGATTGTAGGGACCCTGTTTGTTTGGTTAGTGTGTGGTTGAGGAGTTGAAGATCCGAGTTATGGGTCCCCACAATTTATATGTATAAGGACTACGGAAAATGTAGTTTCCATCGGTAACAAAAGAAGAAGACATTGATAAAGGAAACAAACTTTATATACATAAATACAATTAATATAGTTTCATTGTTCTTTCAGTGGGGTTGCAGTCTGATTGTGTCTGTGTATAGTTGTGTGTGACAACTGTGACATGGTGTTTATATTAGTGTGATTGCTTGTGTCAACATATTAGTAGTTTGTCTGTGATTGGAACTTGTGATTGAAAGTTGTGGTTGTTGATCGAGAGAGAGAGAGAGAGAGAGAGAGAGAGAGAGAGAGAGAGAGAGAGAGAGAGAGAGAGAGAGAGAGAGAGAAATAGGAGACGAAAAGATAGACGGACCTGTTGAGTCGTATTTGATGTTTTCGGATGTTCCCACTGTCGAGTTAGGAGCATCCTCTCCAACTCTGTTGAGTCAGGAAGAGCAAAAGCTCCTCACTGTCTCTGTGTCTCCATCTCTCAGCTAAATGGGCCTTTTTATAATTTTCTTATTGTCATTGTCTATTGAGATCATTAAGCTAAAATATTCCTCAAATATCAGGTGATTTGCAATGATGCAATATCGAATGATTTTGGTATCTGTGGAATTCTGGTGACATAAATTACCGGATGAATTTAAACCATTGTTTCTATTGTTTCTAAAATATTTCTAAACTAATATTCATTCGATTCTCTTTTGTTTACCTAATTCTAAACTCATGACATACCATTGTAAATCTAGTTATTTAAGAAAACTTAATTATTTTAATTTGGTTAATTCCACATGCCGTAAAAATATAGGGGCCAATCCCTATAGGATAAACGATCGCTTTGACATTGTCATTAATTGTTTTATTTTCATAGTTTCCTCCAGACATACATACATGGATACACACATTTATATATGTAAAAATAGATTTTTTATATAACTTATAATCATATAAAAAAATTTATTCTGGTTTTCTCACACGAGTATTGTTGCTAAGAGTGTCTGGTTACGGCATTCGTGCTGTTTATATAGTGAGCAGCTCATGTATACGCATATGCATGCGTGGTTCGGTGATTGCGATGAATACCGACCATTGCGCATATCCACCCACATAGATTGAGGGCGACTTCCGGTCACAACATGGATGTTTTGAACTTGCTAAGCTACAATTTACTTGTAAAAAAGCTGTTTTAATGCGTTCAGGTTCTTTATTATATTACACCGTGTGTATAAACATTAGGCATCTTATCCTTGTTTTCCAGATCCATTACTATTGAATCGTGAGTTTGCTTAAAACAAATAAAATGAAATAAAACATCTTTTACATATTAATATTTATCATAAGCTTTGATATTCTTCATATTTTAATAATGATAATCGTACAACTTGAATTTAATGTGGGTAATTACTGCTAGTTAACACATGCTTTGCGGACTACTCATTAGTGGGTGAGAAGCACAATTTTATAGAATCGCTATTTTTACGGTAAGGTCCCCTTTTATCTATGCACTAGTTTATTTTTAAAAATTAAAAAAAAACTCCTTCGACCATGTGCGAGTGGGGAAAAGAAGGGTTTAGAGTTTGTAGATATCAACTCTTTGTTCTTGTGAAACAATGTTGGGTTTCACGACCCACTGGTCTTAAGGGGTTTATTAACGTTGCCTTCTAGTGCAACAGTGTCTTCTCATATAGAAATATCTTCAAATATAGCAATATCTAATGATCAGAGATGACTGGTGTTACGTTCGCCTATCGCTTTACACGTTTTACAACGTTTTTCCATCAGAGATACCAAAGAAAAATGAGAGGGTACATGTAAGACTTTGCAATGAACAAAAGGGAATATATATATTTATAGCATAATCTTTAATTCAAAATTTGTAAGCTGGGAGGAGGATGAAATGGGCGCCGACAGGCTAGGATTAATAATGTCATTAGGCAGAATTTCTTCATATCAATTAACAAATTTTCACAACGAAAGAACTTTTACGAGTTGATTCACCTTCTGTATTTTTTTCATGGGGTTAATTTCTCTTGGTAGTAGTTACCTTCTTCATGGGAACGATTGTCTCCCGCCCCCAACGAGGTAATGAATTCTGCCGTGTTGCCGACCGGGTACCGAGTGCTAAAACTAAAAAAAAACTGATGATAGGGATCTCTTTCCTTCCCCAAAATCGTGACGTCATCTGTCTCTCGGTAAGCTTGGCGTACGCGAGGAAAGCAACAAGTGTAGTATCAGTTGTTCGTTTAGGGTCAACTTCTGGGACTCCTCCTCTCCACACTCGCGTCAGAGAGTCTCTAAAAATATTCTAAAAGTTTCTAATTGTTGATCATTTGATTATACGTAACACTGGTCCAGTAACGCTGTTGATAAGTAAATATTCATTGCAACAATTTAGAAATGTGGCACAGGGCCGTAAAATGGAGACGGTAGACTGATCATCACTTTCCTATCATTAACTTAACTAGATTCATTTATTGACCCAAGACACACTATAATAATCATTTCAAGACAAATTCACTTTTATTCTGAAACGCTTGCACATAACAGTCACCAAAACAAACCAGTTTCTCATTAACTAACTTTAACATAGTAAACAGCTGGACAAATCTTCAGAAGAATTAAAGGATGATGGGTGATGGTTTTACTATTTCCTGGATAATTTTACATGGAACTCCCTAATGGCAGAAGAAAACTAGTTCACCAGTTGAAATAAAAGTTCAAGGTAAAAAATGAAACATCTGGAGATATTTGAATTTGCGTCATCTATTGAAGATGGGGAAGAGTGAAAAATGAAAAACTGGGTACTGAAAAAAATAAAAAATAAAAAATAAAGAAAATGGAGACCTATGATCTTACATACTCTAGGAAAGATAACCCATAATTCATAACGAGGCGAAAATCTTGTCTAACTTACCTGGGATTATCATTCTTCCAGGTACTCAAAATCCTTTACGTACCTTCAACATTTAAGAGGAATTCAAAGTCCGTATCTTTCACCCTGTACAATGCTGTACATTTTTAAATAGAATCTCAATGTTATTTTTATGTATATTTTAATTTTTAAATAACTTCGAATATGAATCAAATGTTCATAATTTTTGCACAAAAAGCAAAAGCAGTTGATACTTAATGTGTACTTATAGTTACTTTGTCGTTAATTGTTTTATTTTCGGTGTTTCATCGCGACCTACATATATAAACTCAACTCTTTATAAATATATGTATAGATGTATATAAGGCTTTGAATGGATTCTATTTTGTTTAATTGTTACATCATTTTTTTGATAAAATTTCTAATTATATTTTTTCTTTGTTTCCTCTTCATTTAAGTATATATATATATATATATATATATATATATATATAATATATATATATATATATATATATATATATATATATATATATATATATATATATATATATATATATATATATATATATATATATATATATATATATATAAATGTTGTTCTGGTTCCAACGGGAGAAAATTCAATATTTTATAAAAAAAAAAGGATGGTCCGCAAAATGTATTTTGTTCTCAGAAAAAAATGTTTAA
>CM042141.1:139003767-139016267 GCA_023376005.1 Doryteuthis pealeii
TAGAAGGCGGTGACCGAGGGTCTTAATGTACTGATTACAACGTTAAACTCTGATTGTAAAGTTCAAATCCTGGGAATATGGAGTACCCCTTCATCACCATTACTCCCAGGTCCACTGACCCGGAGTGGTAGTACTTGTTAGGGCTCCATCTAGAATGAGTACCCATCAAGAATGCAAACAAAATGTATTCGGTCTAAAATAACTCGACAACGGTTGACATGCCGTAAAAACCAATCAATGTCTGATCACATTGACCTGAACCGGATAAAAAATATTGAAAAGCCATGAAGAATGAATAAAACCAAAATATCTTCGGTCTAAAATTACCCAATGGGTTGACATGCCCTAAAAACAAACAACTTACAAACATTTTCTCGATACTTATATGGGTGTATTGTTAGAATTCAGCCTTGGATAAATTATGTCCCAGACATTGTTGATTGGTTGGGTTTTACGGCATGTCAACCCATTGGGTCATTTTATGCCGAAGTCTTTTTGTTTTATTAATTCTTCATGGGTACTCAATTTTTTAAACATTTTTAAAAAACTCATTTTTTCTCGATTTAACCATATATAAACCCTAACAGGTACTACCACTCTGGTTTTGCGTGTACCTGGGAGTAATGGTGATAGAAGAGATACTCCACATCCCCCAGAGTTCCAGAAAAGGAACTCACTATCAGATAGATTTTACAATGATAGCCAGGACAATAAGACCCTTGTAGCACATATATGATACAAAGGGTTGGGACGTGCCATAAGGGCAATAGTGTTGTGAAAATTATGTAGGTGCTGGTGTTTAAAGTCCCAGCCGACTGGGCTGCCCAGACATTGTTTGGAAAAAAAACCGACCGAATGTTGAAATCGACGCGATGTTATTCAAACTCGCGCCAAACATAAACCGATTTCGTTCCAATCAATGGTCTTTGTTTATTCCAGAGAAAATAATTCCATTCCCCTTATTGATCAATTGAAAACAGTCAATTTTGACTGATGCTTCATACTCAAAATGCCCCCTTTTTCTTAACTGACAGCTCATTGAAGATGCAATCAGTTTTCCGTATTAAAAATACATTATTCAATGGCAGAGTATCGATTTCACCACAACGCCTAATAAATCTTATCGAAGTTATTAGCCTCAGTAATGATCCAATTCTATGGCCGCATCGACTGATTTTGTTTTTATTTATTTACATTCTTCCTCTATTTTCAGTGTTGCATACTCGTTAATATTTCTTCTTATGGCTGTCATCGGGTTGTATCGGGTGTTGTCTCCCTCCGTTTCCATCTTAGTTCTTAATTATGAACCCGGGGACCTAACTTTATTTATCTACACACTTTTGCATTTTCAGTGTTGCGTACAAGTTCTTATGTATTCTCTTGTCTTCTAAGGTCTGCCTTCTTCTCTTTCATCAGGAGGCATCGGGTGGTGTCTCACCCCGTTCCCATCTTAGTTCTTAATTATGAACACGGTGAATTAACTTTATTGATATGCCCTCTTCCGGTCTTTCATCGAGTTATATGGGATGTTGTCTCTCTCCGCTTCCATCTTAATTCTTAATTATGTTGCAAATGTTGTTACTGGCTTCTGTAATTAGACTCTTTTTACTCGTATTAGTTTATTCCTCAAGTCCTTGAATTATTGCATTTAAGCACTCCCCAATGATGGCGATCACTCTTCCTGCTTTTTTTTTAACATTTTGACTGTCTATATGTAAGGCCTATCATCATAATCAATTTGGCTGTTCTTTGCCCCATTTGTCTGTTCCTCCCCTGTATATTTAAAGAATGATCCAGAATATATTACAAGAGGCGCAGCACAAGTGTTTATTACTTTGACCAAATTATTATTATTATTATTATATTATTATTATTATTATTATTATTATTCACTCCTTTTGAGTTTTCACACCAGCATTAGCTGATGGTATTTCACTAGAGTCTGAGTGACAGCAAGTCTCCTAAGGTTTCCAGGACTCTTCTGATTATTCTGGCAGATTGCAGCAGTGCAGTGTTCTGAATGGTTTCAATCCTTCCTTTGATATCCAAACTTTCCAAGCCTTTTCTAATCCTTTTGGGACTGTTCCAAGTTCACCAACTACAATTGGTATCACTTTCACTTTCATGTTTCATAACTTTTTCAGTTCTCTGGCAAGGTCCAGATATTTGTCCATTTTTTTCATTTTACTTTAGCTTCACCCTGTGATCTGCTGGCACTGCAAAATCCACCAGTTTACAAGTTCTTTCTTTTTTGTTAATCAACACTAGGTCTGGTCTTTTTGCTGGCATAAGGTGATCCGTTTTTATTTCAAAGTCCAAGAGAATGTTATGCGTTTCGTTCTCAGGAACAGATTCTGGTTTATGCATATACCATTTTGTTGTGTGGTCAAAATTTAATTGTTTGCCTAATTCCTTTCCCAACCCAGTCGTGTCTAGTTTTGTATTCTCGTTGTGCTAGTTTGCTACATTCGCAGAGTATATGGGTCTCATCTCTATTACCACAAACTCTACATTTACTATTTTGTTGGGTCTTATCAATTTTTCGCTTTTATATACTTTGTCCTTATGGCATTATTTTGTGCAGCAATTATTAATGATTCTGTTTCTCTTTTGAGGTTTCATTATTATTATTATTATTATTATTATTATTATTATTATTATTATTATTATTAATAGTACACCATGATAATTTATTTAGTATAACGTTTGATATGTTTGCTTAAGAGCTATTGCAAATAGTTCAATTTGTAAAAAGAATAATAATCTTGATTTAACTCTGTCTGTTTGTCTGTCTCTCTTTTCATTTGGCTCGCTCATCCCCGTTCTCTATCTTTTGGACTTTCTTTCTCATGTCTTTTCTGTGTATCTTGTCCTTTTTTTTTTGCTTTTTTTCTAATAAAAATGGATGGTCTATTCGATAGCTTATGTGACGACACTCATAACAAATAAGAATTCGGCCGATAAACAAGATATAATCAATATTTACATTATTGCATTTAATCCTAGAGGATTTGGACGGTCTTATTTTTTAACCTGAGGGTGTTGCAAGATGATAACGGTCGTACAGTTAAGGAACATGAGTAATGATATATAGATTAAGATTAATGATTTACGTAACTCATGCCCACGACAGTTTACCGAATCTAACAAGTAAAAGAATGTAAAGAAGGTAAAAAATAAAATAAAATAAAAAATAAAACAGCTTTTGATTAAAAACTTCCTGAATTATCGTAAAAAAGTTAATAACATAGATATAACTGATATTTTCAATATATATATTTACCAACCCCTCCGCACGAGCAAGATACGACACAAAGTCAATTTCTTAAGCGGAGTTTAACAGGTTTGAATTCAGAGTTTTCCTTCTCCTAGACCGGTTGCCTAACCAAGGTTAAAGAGCCCGGTCTGCCCTGCTATTTACCCATAGCTGGAGGGAGAGTAGGATTCATACCTTTCCCAAGGGTATTAGCGCTAAGTGAAATGCAATTAGCAAGTCCAGGACTTGAACTCGGGGCGACGAGTCCATTTCCCATGACTTTAACCATTACACCACGCGCTTCCTGATCTGTTCAATATATGCGTTTGTGTCATCTGGGGAAAAAAAGCCACGTTTGCCACATAGACACAAAGTACTTAAAAGATTATATCCTTATTTACTATGAACGAACAGCGAGTGTGATTCCCTAACCCCTAGGCATAAAAACGGGTTGATATGCATTTAAATTAAAAATGCTGCGCGCGATATAAAAAAAATCGTGGAAACACTCGACAAGAAAATAACTGTACGGACACTTACCCCCTATCACACAGATTATCAGCGTGCGACGAACAAGATATGCTGTGAAGCGGGGACGAATCAACAAGTGATGTTTTCCTGTGGAAACCAACCCATGATCACGGCAGTGTGGGCCGCCCAGAAAATACCTTCATTGACCAGCTCTGTGCGGATATTCGATGCTGCGCAGAGGACCTCTCAAGATTAATGATAACGTTTTAACCAGTAAGTGTTTCAAGATGATAATAGTCATTAAATTAAGGAACACGAGTATTACTATATAGATTAGTATTAGAATGGTTTACTTAACTCCTGCCTACCGCACTTTAACGAAATACAGCAAGACGAATGTAAAGAAAGAAAAAGAAAATAACCAACTCCTGATTAAAACTCTTAGAATTATCGTTAATAAAAAAAAGTTAATACCATAGATATAACACAATTTCATTATTGAACGATCATTACATAAAAAAACGTATTCAACAATAAATACATCATGAATAGTTGAGGAAGATATTTCGTTGATGAAAAGCGCTGTACTTATCATTGAACGGTGAAATCAACTGACACCTCAGGGGAAAACGCAAAATAGATTCTAGATTTAAATTCAATGATATGATTTCCCATAAGGCCTTGCGGACGGACATTACACCGACAAATGTGATAACAGATGACTGGATCCGAAATATAATCTGTTTACAATAGATCTCTAAGTTGAAGACAAAAACGAGGAAGAAAGTATAAATAAAAAAAGAATTAAGAAAATAATTGAATGGATACGTTAATCAATAAAATTAGAAATGCAATAAAATGCAATCGAAGCATATAAATTCAATGAATACGTTTTTTTCTTCTCCTTTTCTCTCTCCATTGAAACGACCTATCAGACAGAGAAAGTGTTTCATTAAAATCCGCCATGATAAATATGTAAAATTAGACGATTTGCGCGGGAATAAAGAAAGAAAAGTTTTTTCACTAAAAATATTGATAGGCTTTCTTGGGAATAGTTTGAATTCTTTTAAGATAGAATGATTAAAGACAGGCTTGGTCAGCCATTAATCTAAGTGTTGCGTCATCTTATTCATATAATTTATGCTACATTCAAGTGCAAATGAATAAATATGGTTTGGCTGTATTTATTTGTTTAATGCTATATCAATCATTGTGGTATATTTAATCTCAATTTTGCGTCATCATATCCATATATTAATACTCGTATTCCTTAAAAGTACGACCGTTATCATCTTGCAACACGTTCTGGTTAAAAATGAGACCGTCCAAATCTGCTAAGATGAAATGCAAAAATTTATGCTGTATTGAAGTGCAAATAAATACGGTTTTATTTACTTTCTTTGTTTAAAGGCATATTAGTCTAAGTGTTGCATCATCTGATCTATATAATCATACGGGTTTTCCTACAAAATAAAGCCGTTATCACCTTGCAATACCATCGGGTTAAAAATGAAACCGTCCAAATGAGTGTCGTCACCTCAGCTTAATAATGGACCATTCCGTTTTTATTATAAAGACAGGGGAAAAAAGGATATGCTGCAGAAAAATATAAGAAGAAAGAAAGTGAGGGAGGAAAATCCATCCGCACCAGCAGGATATAAGGTCAATTTCTTAAGCAAAGTTTGAATTTAATGTTTTCCTTCTCATAGATCGATTGCCACACAAAGGTTAAAGAGCTCAGTCTGTCCTACTATTTACTCATAGCTGGAGGGAGAATAGCTGGTATCACATTTTTTCTCCAAAGTATTAGCGCAATATGCAGACAGCCTCAGATTACCATGACCATTCTTACAACGATAACTATTGCACAACACGCCACACACACACACACACACACACACACATATATATATATATATATATATATATATATATATATATATATATATATATATTAGTCCTGTTGACAGGGCTTATAATACGCTGACTGTACCCCCATAGAGTGGTAAAATAGCCTCTTGCCATCATATTCAGAACTACTATCATACTTTGATATATCCACATGCCCGCTAGTTATTATTCATTACCTGAAACCATATAACTGTGTGCAAATAAATGAGTAATATAAACAGGAATAGTTACTTTAAATCATATACTAGTGTATAATTCCTATTGTATAGGAAAATATTGAAACCATTCAGTTGTTTGCAAGATATTAATATTAGATTGTAATACATGCTATCATATAACCGTGTGCAAAAAATAAATAAATAAATGAATAAATAAAAATAGAACTCTTTATAAACAAATTCAAACTGTCCATAATTTTGTAACCTCTAGCTATAACAGCGTCAGTTGATAAATACGGTCTTCTTCTTTCGTTGTTTTTCTTTTCTTTCTTTTCTTTCTTTCTTTCTCTCTTTCTTGGACATTTTATTCTGTTTTTCCCTAACCTCTGTTAGCATATCTTTCTTACATTATTCGTAAGGGTTATATTTTCCATCTTCTATTTCATTTCCTTTTTCCAAGAACAATTTCCAAAACTCAACTATTCCTATCGAATGCTAGCAACTTGCATATTTAAATGGTAAATAGTTAAATGGTATTTCTAACTGATATTAATGATTCTATTTAATAATAACCATTTATTTGCACACACTTATGGTTTTATGTGTTCTTATCTAATCTTATTATAATGGAGATTTGGTGTCTGTCTGTCTGTAACCAAAATTACATAAATATATCAAATACACGAGTAATTAAATTATCATACTGTGCTATATCCACAGGTCCTGCTAGTTACATAAATCTTCTTTTTTTTAATGAAAAAATAATTCATGCAAGTGTTTTAACGGACGCCGAGAAAAATAAGCTTTTAAGTAATTTTTTTATTCTTATGAACGTAACTCATTTATTGATTTTCCTTCTTAATTCTAGTCTACCACATCATTTTGAGAATCTGGTGATTTTGTGAAAACTATTATTTCATTAGTTTATATTTCCATTTCGTCTAATTTCCAAAACATATTTCCTATAAACATTGTTGATATTTGTTCGTAGCAATGTTTAATACCTGTGTATGTTATCAATCAATCAATCAATCAATCAATCTATATATTAATACGTTTTTTCCTAAATCTTCTGCCCGTTATCATCCTGCAACTGTTACATACTGGCGTTTTCACTTTACCAAAACAGCATATAACGTTGTATACCCTTCTTACTTCTTACTCTGGTCGTTTTTTCTTCTGGCTGGCTTTGGTTCTATCTTCTAACATCTTGGTCTGGTATATCTTCTAAGGTCTGGTGTTGACTTTCTTGGGGACGTCGGGTCTGGTTTCCGGGTCTGGTTTCCGTTAGGGATCACTCCTTATCAGAAGCCCTGTGTTATTGTTAGTTTTTAGGTAATAAACACAAGACTTCGATTTACATTTATGTTACTTTATTTGTAAATCCCCAAACCAGACAATCTCCACAGATGACAGGATGCGCATAGAAATGCGACTTACACCTCGAGCTCCTACCTGCTAACTCTTAAACTGACTATATCCTTAAACCGGAAGAGGGTCTTCTATCATCTTCCGGTTCTCACGGTCCATCCCCGCAAAGCAAGGTGAGAGTGAGGTCAAGCATTGTCACTTATCTTTCAAGGCCGTGGGTTGCACTAATCGCCATTATGTTTTCTACACAATCATTAGGTATCTAATAATTATGTAACACAACCCAATATGGTACGAAATGAAATCTTTCAAAATGTTCAAGATGCAATGCAAAAATGTAAATCCAGATTATCTGTTGTCGCTTTATCGCAGATTTCCTATTTATCCCATTTTATTTCCCCCAATTTTAGAAATGAGACATTCCAAATGGTCTTGCCTCGCCTAAATGCCCACGTAAAATTAAATGGAATTAAAAAGTTTCTTGTTTTTAATTGTAATATTGAAATTGTGAATTGCAGAATATATTTTGTTAATTTTGATTTCATATCATCCCGGCCCTCTGTCCTAATTTACGATATGTTTAAGCGCGCCAGCGTCATGCGAATTTCCGGCCCAACTTAGATATTTCCGAGTCGTGTTTTTGTCACGTTTTTGTCAGCAAATTCATGTAGATATTTCAAACACCTCGCACCAGATTTTATCGGTAAATCAATGTAAATACTTTCTTTTAAGAAAGAGTGAGAGAGGGTTAAATCAAGATTATTATACTGTTTACATATTGAACTATTTAGCAATAGCCCTAAATCAAAACTTTGAAATGTTGTAATAATCAAATTATCATACTGTGGTATATCCACAAGTCCTGCTAGAAGTTATCAATTGTGTAAGGTATTGTTATGTTACCATCGCCAAGGCTACGATAAACAGCATCGGTACTTATTTCGTAAGATACAAATTCATTTTTTACCGTATAAAACGTGCAGTTGAACGAGATTTAGAAAAATGTTCCATCAACTTAAAACGTTGAGAATGTCGGCAGGAATTATTTTTCGTTAACTAAAAATCTAAATAATTCTATATTTTTATATGCATACATATATACGCACATACATATATACGCACATGGGAAATGATGTTGTCAACCTGATTTCAAATCCTAGACAAAGCTGTTTGCATTTCACATTGTGCTAATACCTTTTGGAAAGGTTTGAATCCAACTATTCACTCTCTATGTATGGAGAAATAGCATGGCAGAATTTGCTATGTAACCAGTCTAAAGGAGGAAAACTCTGAATTCAAACCTGTAAAACTCCGCGCAAGAAATTGACCTTGTGTCACATCCTGCTCGAGTGAATGGGCTGGTGATTAAAAAAAATGAAAATATTATTTTGATAATTCATATTTCCATTTCCCCAGTTTTACAAAACTTATTCCCTATAAACATTGTTGATATTGGTTCATAGCATCAACAAACGGAAAATAATCGCGAAGCCAGAGGAATGAGAGTAATTTTAAAAAATAATATATGTTGGTAGTTGAAGTTATTTCCAATGATTCTCTAGAGCTAAACAACTTATATAAATAAAATAAATTTCCTCGAGGAAACGTATGTAGTGATGTTTTATATATTTGTAAAATGTATTTGATGAAATCCGTTGACGAAAGTTGAAAATGTAATTCTCAAGCCTATGTTTAACGATTTAAATTGAGTCGATCTTTTTAAGCCGATTGCAAGTAATGCAATTTCAAAGTACCCAGAAATGGAAATGGAAATGGAAATGACGTACTAAAGAGAAACAAATCTATTTCATTATCATCATGACGTGTTTACTACACTAATCATCTGTTACACAATTGATAGTGTTACATAATTTATGAGCAGCCATAAATTGTGAACGTACCTGTAATTAGAATTTTGAATAGGGTCCGTAGACTTAAAAAAATGGGGTCCTATGGTAAGTTGCTCGCTGGTTAAGGGAGGTTAGTGACCTTTTACCTATTCCTTGAAGGCACGCAATTGGACGCGTGTGAATAGGTCTTTAATTTAGTTAGTCAGATGCGAACCGGCACCTTATCAGAGAGGATGTCTCTTAGGGTTCGCAACCCGTCCGCGGCTGCATCAAATGGGCAAGGCTGAAAATAAAAGCTTGATCAAGAAACAACCAAGTTCTTGTGTTAATTAAGAGTTAAAACAAGAAATGTCCAGCCCAGAACAAAGACGAATGAACTCCAACAGAAGCCCTGAAGAGAAATTAGATCGACAAGAGGAACATGGCGGCCAGCCTAGACTAATAAGTGAAGAATGATTAAAGTTCCAATTACCGTCGAACTGGGAAGACAAGGCAACAAACGATTATAACTTAAATACAAACCCGAATAGTTACAAAGTCTACTGCAGAATGACAGGATATATATAAGACTCCACAATGTCATTCAAATCAAGCAGTCAAGCAGCCAATCAGGACTCAAGGAATGGAATGACCCAAATCACCCAAATTCATGAATGGGTCATTCTTGATTATATATATATATATATATATATATATATATATATATATATATATATACCAACTGTCTTGGGCACTGCTTAAATTGTACTTAGCTGCTGTTATTCAAACTAACAGTAGACTTATTGACCTCAATATTAAGTTAAAGTAGTAAGCAGAAGTGTAACAAGTAAGAAAGACCATCATATCATCTAATCAATCTACATATCTGCCTGCCTGTCCGTCTGTGTGTCCCTCTCCATTATATATCCGATGTTTTGTAAAGGCTATATAACAATAGGTAGCCTATTAATTATGTACTGTAGCTATCTTAGATTCAAAACTCAGGAAAAGTGATTGACATTTCATTACATTAAAACTTAAATACATATTCAAGGAGGGTGCACATCCTTACTAGTATATATATAAATAATTGATTACCTCAATTTTGTTGGCTGCTTACATTTTATTGGAAGCAATATCTCGTAAAATCATTGCTGAATTCTATAGAATTTTAACAATTATTTTAAAGATTAGTTTTATGAATAATTCTAATTTTTTTTAAATTCCTTTTTTGAGAATTTTAAAGTCATTAATTTAAATCCGGATTATTTTCACCGTGTTCTTCCCAAACCTTACACTAAATTGACTAGGGGTTTCTGAGACAAAATAAAGATTTATTCCCAATATTTCATTCAAATTGGTGTAGGATGTTTAGCCAAAGACATTTCATAATTTAATTTTTTCTACGTATTATTTGAAAGGATGAAGCTTTTTTTTTTATTTTACGCATTAATTCTTTAATCTTATTTGACTTTCAGAATGTAGACGATTATATCTAGAGAGATTTTGATTTTAATTGAATGAAAAGATTAAAATATCAGAAAAGATTATTCATGGAAGAATTGAATTTATTAAGCTGAAACCTTTAGAGAAATCTTTTTTTTTTTTTTTCAAAATTCTTAAGTCTGATTGTGAGATCAATATATATCTAAGTGAATTCTACCATTTTACAATGTGATTGAAAAGTAACTCCCTATTTTAAACTATTTATAATTTACTTAGATGCAATTTCATTTTCCTCAATACATGAACGTATTTTCCTTAATATATGGCAATTAAATCTGTATTGAAAACTTGACTTTTACGCAAGATGGTGCTCCTCTACATATACGTTTGTGAATGGCTGAATTACATTTTCCTGAGAGATGCATGGGTAGATGTGGTTCGTGTAAAGGTCGGTCAGAATCATTGTTTTAACACCCTGCAACTTTTTAGTTTGGGGTTTGTTGAAGGAGCAAGTCTACTCTACGAAACCAATGAGTTTAGAACAAATTGAAGGACGAATACGAGAATTTACTTCTGCCATTCCACAAGAGTTCCAGGGAAGATTATTTGATACAATTTGCAAGAGGTTTGGGAGGCTGGAAGTGAACCCTGGTGCACATATAGAAATTTATATAAAACTCCATGTTATGTGTGTTCTTCTCATATTCATGTTTTGTAAAAGTAATGATTCCGAAATGAATTATGAGATTTTTTGAAATAGGGAGTTACTTTTCAATCACACTGTAGACTGCAATATAAATAAATATCGGCGTCATCAATTTACAACGCTGAGTAACTTGATAACCCTGTTTGCTGGGGTTTAATATGTTGACAGTATCCTCCGCAGAAGGATAGCTCCCCGCTAAAAAAGGGGTGTTACCATTCTTAGGTTAGTAAACTGCATCTGAGGGTGGTTTCCACTTCTCGAGCTCTGGGGAGGTAGTGTACACCTTCCTTACCATTAATCCTAATCCATTCTGACCCGGAGTGGCAGTATACTGTGATATGACTGAATATCAGCGGCATTAATTCATACCATTGATAGAACAATTTAAGGACAACCCTGTTGGTGGGGCTTAAAATACGCTCACTATATCTCCTACAGAAGGATACGCTCTCCGCTAAAAAAAGGGGGGAATGTCCTTCTTAGAACAGTAAACTTCATATGGTGGTGAATTTTCACTTCTGGAACTCTACGGAGTGTAGTGTACACTTTTACTTCGATTAATTACAGATCCACTCTGAAGGGTAGTATCTATCTGTCTCTCTCTGTCTCTCTCTCTGTCTCTGTCTGTCTGTCTGTCTGTCTGTCTGTCTGTCTGTCTCTCTCTCTCTCTCTCTATATATATATATATATATATATATATATATATATATATATATGGGACAAATCGATATGTATAAGAATTATTCGAGTGCAAAAGAAAAAAACAAACACTCCAGAAACAACTGTAATATGATTTTTCTCTGAATTTTTTAGATGAGGCTTGATAATTAGTATTATTTGTATTATTCGGCCGATGTACCCTTCGGACTTCTTCAGATATTTCTTGTCGTCATCGGGAACATTCTTGTCGTAATCGGGAGTTCCGTGATGGCTCCCGATTACGACAAGAAGGTTCCCGCTGACGAAAAGAAATACCTGAAAAAGGCCGGAGGGCACCTTGGCCAAAACATTAGACAGATAACTATGAAGATGGGATAACAGTCCGAATAATACAAATAATATTAACTGTCATATGAATATAAACATACAAGGATTTCATTTCACTAAGATCTAGGCATAAAATATCCCTAGACTGGTTGGTATACCGTTAGACTGAATGAATGAATCAATCATACATTATATTTGAGGTTTGTCAGTCGTTAAGGGAAACGAAGTAAATAGGGTAAACCTTCGTAACATCTTTCTTAGATTAGTGTTACAATTTTTACACTTAGGAATTAAATCTGTTTCCGATTTAATTTAGCATTTAACTCGTCCCTCTACACTAGAAAACAAGTTAGAATAAATGAGCA
>CM042141.1:139021267-139043767 GCA_023376005.1 Doryteuthis pealeii
ATAGTAACATTGAATATAACGGAAGAAAGACAAAACTACATAGATGATATTAAACGGAAATAATTCACAAACGTTCCCCAGCAACTAGAACTATCGGTATTAATAGATTTTTCAATGAACAAGCAGTATGTGGAAGCGGTACAAAAAGAAAAAAGTCTTACTAGCCGGGGTAAAAAAGCGTCTCTAATATTCAAAGACTGATAGGGAAAAGAGACCGAGAATATTTTTAGACCGGTCATGAGTCCTCTATCAGACATGCAAATTATCAATGGGTTATTAATGTTTACTAGCGGGACTGTGGATATACCACTGTATGATGATTTAATTATTACAACGTTTGATATGTTAAATAGCTATAACAATAATTCAATATGTAAAAAGTATAATAAGCTTGATTTAACTCTCTCTCTCCCACCCTCTCTCTCTCTTTCTCTCTCTAGTTTCTTTCCTACTTTTCATCTTTTCATTATGTTTAATTGAAACAGATTAGCATTATCGCTTCCACACACTCACGCCTCTCTCTATCTATCCCTTCTCTCACTCTCTCTTTCTTTCTTTCTTTTTTTCTTTCTTATTATATTGTTTCTGTTAGCAAATTATTTTTCTTCAATTCTTTCGTTATAATAAAAACGTAATGATCCATTTTTAGCTGAAGTGACGACACTCCTGCAAAATAAGAATTCGGCGGATAATCAGAATTTACATTTTTTCATTTCATCTTGACAATTTGGAGGTCACAATTTTTAACCAGAGGGTTTCGATAACGCTCGTAAAATAAAGGAATACTAGTATTTATATATATATAATATATATATATATATATATATATATATAGCAATCTACAGACGCGCGTTTCGGGTTTCACCCTCATCAGTGCAGCTATACTTATTTTTCAGCAGCTAACTCTGGTCGGGTTCGAGACCCCAACGAACTTTCGCTCGTCAAGTCTCTTACTGGTGGGTCCACAAGCAGCTTCTAAGAATAGAGGTAGAATAATCGCTATATTTCCTAAACCGGAAATAAACTCACCAGAGGTCTCCAATTATGTAAACAAGTGAGACTAGCTTTGCGCGAAGCGGTGAATTTTTGCAATTAGTCCCTTCTAAACAGAGTGCTCAACCGAAAATTGGGAGCGTATATAAAGCAATCTACAGACGCGCGTTTCGGGGTTTCACCCCTCATCAGTGCAGCTATACTATATATATATATTTACTTGAAACGATATAATTGTTTTCAATTTATTGGTGTTGGAAGACATAGAAGTAAAGTCGGTGGGGTGGCCTAATGTCGGTATCAACCAAACAGCGTGGGAGTCTATCCTCTTTTCACTAGCGCTAGACCTAAGATTTTATTTTAGTACCACACCTACTATCAGTTCTTCACTCTACCGCACAGATCCCTGATACGCTGAGCTGGCGAGGTTCGTTATCGAACTAGGAACCTTGTGATTCTTAGATGGATGCACAACAGACTGATCTAAACCGGCCCTAACTGTTATGTAAGTCAATATTAGACTAAGCAATATTGATATCATTTACAGCCCATTTTTATATGGCCAACATATTATATAAGCTTCAACTTATATAATACATATTCTTTAAAAACTTAGCTATAAAATATATACATATCCATATAAAAACAAAGAAAAACTAGCTGAAGCATCCGGCGTTGTCGAGGATAAAAATAATATCCTAAAGCATATTTTATTAAAGAAAAATTTATTCTAGAACAACTTTTAATGATTTTCTTTTCAGACATGCACGTTTTCTGGGAGGCATATTGAAGCTAACACTTTGAAATCACACTTCTAAAAGAAAGGTAATTAAAATTATCACAAATAAAATTCAAAAATATAAATTTCAAATGTCTAGCTCATCAAACATTGTGTTCTTAGGCAGTAGACTTTCATTTATACTAGTCTATACAAGTGGCCGGTTTAGCTCAGTAGCTAGAGCATCCACCTAGGAATTGCAAGGTTCCTGGTTCGATATCGGTCCTCGTCAACTCAGCCTATGCGTAGTACTGATTGTGTAATCTAATTTGTACGGTAAAGTGGGGAGATTGTCCTCAGCAAAAACAATATCTCTAGCGCTAGCGAATAGACTCCCTCGCTGTAAGGCTGATACCGACAATAGGCCATGGTGACAGCTTAACTTTATTTGATTTAATTATACTCGTGTTTCTTAATTTTACGAACGTTATCATATTGTAACACGCTCTGGTTTAAAATAAGACAGTCCAAATCGTCTCTGATTAAACTGGTGTGTCCATGTGTAGGTGTCAACAGGAGATCATCATTTACCAGTTCGTTTTTATTTCTCCATCAATGCCGAGCATATCCTGTTCGTCTAACTGGATAATTTGTAGGATAGGAGGTAAGTGGCCGTATAGCTGATTTTTGTGCGGTACTACTTCCAGGATTTGTTTTGGAAAGCCCGCAAAATATTTTTCACATATTGATATCTAAAATGAAATCAACTTTTATTTCTTTAAAAAATTACTCACTATAGGATTAAACATTTTCAAAACATTATTTATAAGATGATCCAAAATCTTCAGGACAAGGTGTGTGTTTCTAAATATTTCAATTCAATTATAACCAGAGCGCTGTCTGACCCCCATCATTAAAATTTCGTCATCTTTAGCCCAAGACACTATGGATTTTTCCATTAGTAATATTTCAACTTGCTGTTATATTTTCTTGTCTCTTTCTTTCTTTTTTTCTTTCTTTCTTTTTCTTCTATTCTTCTAACTAATTATCTTGTATTCGAGCAGGAAAAGACAACAAAAAAAAATGAAGATATAAAAATGAGTATTTTTGTTTCTGTTTTGTATTTTTCGTTTACAACCATTGTTTTTTTGTTTTTTTTTTCTTTTTTTTTTTTTTTTTTTTGGGGGGGGTATATTTTATTTAGAGTTGGGTTAAGAACAGAAAGATTAATGCAGTGTGACAATTTTACGCTGAGTGGAGTAATCATGGCAATTAGAGTGACACATCAAATTGTCCCTCTGGTATTGTATTTTGTTAATGTTAAGTTTTAAACTTTATAATTAATTAGATGACCAAATATTCTGTCCATGTCGGTCACCTATTGACCAACGGTCAAACAAAAACAAAGGATAATGTCAGCAATACCGATAACTGTTAAAAATAAAGTTTTTGGCTCGATTCTTAGCTCAGTCGGTAGAGCGTACGTTTGGGAACCACAAGGTTCCTGGTTCGATACCGACCTTCGCCAACTCAGCCTATGAGTAGCACATGTATCTGTGCGGAAAAGTGAGAAATTGATGGTAGGTGTGACGCTCCACCTCAGACGCTAATAAACAATCTTCTTGGTCTATCACTATTTAAAAAAGTGATAGACCTTCTCGACGACTCTTACTTTTATTGAGATTATAAATAGTTGAATCGATGCTAATGTACGGATGCACCTCTTCGAACCAAACGATCACATTTTGTCCTATTATTTATCCATAGACAGGGGGAGATTAGTTGTATTCAAACCTAGGGTTTAGCGCTACATGAAATGCAAACAACCTCGACCAGGATTTGAACTCGGGCCAACAACACTAACAATTAGACCACGTTCCTACCCATTATACAACGATGAGATATGCTCCAAGCCTAGTTTGACAAAAGGTTGGAATTATTGTGCATCCAGAGAAAATCAAACTCACTTCTAGGTCGCTCAACATTACATCAAGTTAGGTCCTGGTGATAAGTACCTGTTAATAATGTGTCATCACATCATGTTACGCTATTAGCACGGATATCCATGACAATATCTCACCAATTATTCCTATTTGTCATCACCCATGAGGTCCTCTGCGCAGCATCCAGAATCCAAACTTAACTGATTGATGTAGATCTTTGCTGGACGGCGTGATCATGGCTGGTTTCCACAAGAGGACGTCGCTTAATTGCTTGTCCTTGTTTCTCCACAGTGTCTGACTTGTCTTATTCGTCTCACTCTGATGTTTTGTGTGATAGGGGGAGATGGTCGTACAGTTGATTTTTTTTGTTGGTGTGTTTTTCCACCATCTGCTTAAGACTGCCCGTAGCATTCTTGTGCAGCTCCCATCTAGCCTATTCTCTAGGCACTTTGTTAATGTCCATGTAGTGCCGTACATAATCCATGTAGTGCCGTACATATGACAACCGTTTTGAAGAGTTTTCACTTTAAGTTATATCGGTGAATATTTACCGTTATTATAAATACCAGTAACACTAAATTATTGGATAAGGTCTGGTTTATGAAAACAACATTACTTATATGTAGTTCTTTATCAAGATGTGCTTACTTGTGACATAAGTCCAATAGTATGGGGCACTCAGTGAGACTATTATATACCATTTTATTACATAGACAGTAGATATATGTTATGAGAAATATCTATTATTATCGTATGAGACATCTGTCTGGATATATATTATCGTATATCAGTGGTTATATATTTCCATACTAAATTTCCTTGTGTTTACTTATTTCTTTTTGCAATTCTGAGTAGCATATTTTACTTGGCTGTTTATTTCTCGGAGTAGTTATCTGGCTGACGGTCAATTATGTCTCCTTACTTTTTAGACGATTCTCTGGTTCCTATCTTTTTTAACTGGTGTCTTAAGATGTTCCCGAGATTCCATGGGTTTTCATTTGCTTTTAGTGACAAACTCAAGACATCTATTTTTGTGAATTACATATTTATTTCTCAAGCTCTTAAGACTTGGACCCAATATCCTCACAGCATTGTCCGACATTGTGTCTATCTGTTCCGGCGGTTTGCCACAGACTGAACATTATATTCTCACACTTGCAAGTGGAAGCGGAGGTCAAAGCTAAGGTTACAAGTTGTCCATCAAATCCAACCGTCATAACGGATAGGTTTGAATTCAAATAATATATTCTACACTAACTGTTCAAAATTTATGGTATATCCATGAATTAGGCAACCAGACTCCAATTCTCTAGATTAGAGTGTTAACAAATACTTCACACCATTGGTAGCCTAGATTTAGTACAAGATCAGAAATATGTGTCATCTAGTGAGGATCTAATTCCTGCTCAGTAGTAATAGATCAGGACATGCTTTCTAACCGTTATGATACGATGAGCTTATACTTACCCAGCTTTCGGGCCGTGTGTCCAGTGGCTTCGGCCTTTGAACTGGTAATGAATATATCAGAATCAATCTCATGGGGCACGTATTATCAACACCTAAGGAAGCGCGTCGTGTAATGGTTAAAGTCATGGGAAATGGACTCGTCGCCCTGAGTTCAAATCCTGGACGTGGTAATTGCATTTCACTTAGCGCTAATACGCTTGGGAAAGGTATGAATCCAACTGTCCCTCCAGCTATGGGTAAATAGTAGGGCAGACTGGGCTCTTTAACCTTGCTTAGGCAACCGGTCTAGGAGAAGGAAAACTCTGAATTCAAACCTGCTGAACTCCGCTTAAGAAATTGAGCTTGTGTCGCATCCTGCTCGTGCGGCGGGGTTGGTAAATATATATAACCAACACCTTGCTCTCGTTTTAAAGAGGAATATCTGGGTTTAATGGCCGGTACTAAAGAGGGATCCCGAAAGGATACGCTCAATTTTTACCTGGGCCACCGAATCAGCTTCGGTTTATGCGTGCCCCCACGCCAAGTAAATTGGACTTCCTATTTATCTGACTGTGAGATACGCCCCGGACCTAGTTTGGCACAAGGTTAGAATTATTGTGCATCCATGGAGAATCGAACTCATTAACAGTGTTCTTTCAGCTTAAATCGCTAGCGATTATATGGCTGGTTTAGCTTAGTCCATAGATCCTGGGAACCACAAGGTTCATGGTTCGATACCAGCCCTAGCCAACTCAGTGTATGAGTAGCACATTGATCTGTGCGGTGAAGTATGGAGCTGATGATAGGTGTGACAACCCACTTCAGACGCAAAAACAATCTCCTTGGTATAGCGCTAGTGAAAACGAGATAGACTCCCTCGCTGCCTGACTGATACCGACTTTAGGCCACCCCAACGACTTTACTTTTACTTATGATATGTGAATATCCCTGTTTTACAGTGTAATAGGAATAGTGAAGTAGGAATAAATACCGAAAGTCTATAAGAAAATTTGATTATCTTTTTTTACTATTCCTCTGAATTTGAGATCAGGCTTGATGATTAGTATTATTTGTATTATTCGGACTATTGTCTTCATCTTCATTGTTATCTGTACAACATTTCGGCCGCTGTGCCCTCCGGCCTTCTTCAGGTATTTCTTATTGGACTTGGGAACCTTCTTTTCAAACTTGGGAACCTTCTTGTCGTAATCGGGAGCCATCACGGAACTTTGAACCTAACCCTTTATTCAGTCCACGGGCATATCCTGTTCACATTCCGCTAGCCATAACAGGGGTAGAGGTGATAAGCTGTCTTAATTAATAATTTATGTTACTACTGCCCCTGACCAGGATTGAACCTGCAGTCTAGAGATAACTGTCACTTAGAACTGTCTTAACCTAATTCCTTTATCCACTAGGTCATGTGTCCAATTATTTTATTTAAGAAAAATGTTTTTAATTCCAAATTAGTTTTGTTTTGTAAACAATTTTATTTACTAAGATTTTTTGCCTGGCATAATTGCCTTAGGTTAATTAACACACCTGCTGTTAATAACGACTATTTATATAATGAGCAAACTTATTGATTAGTTATCTTATAAAACATGTTAGTCTGACTGAAATAAGACAATCGCTGGCATTTTTACTTTTATCATATCATAATCAAATAAGCTAAGAGAAGATAACTTACCTCTCTATTCAAACTTACCTATGTATCAATACTCGTCTTCTTTAATTGTACGACCGTTATCATCTTGTGACAGGCTCTGATTAAAAATGAGCTGATTAGTTTCACACCTCGCTCAACAGATCTAAATATCAATGAGAATGAAGTTTACTACGAACGATTAAGACACCGCGTAAATAGGATTTATTTTTTTTTAACTATTAAAAGAAGAGGAATAATCCCTTTATTTTATCCCTAAATGGGGAGGAAAATATGAGACTACAGGGGTATAAAGTTAAAACCCAGAGAACCCTCCATTTGTTTGCAAGGGGCTGGCTTAATGTTCAGAATATGTAACATGTCAAAGATTTTCAGATGTTAAAAGAGTACGACTTGCTCAAAACGGAGAATCAGTCAAAACCGTCTCTATATATCTTGATTAACTACTCAACTACTATATATGTTAGATTCTCTGTGAGAGTACAATTATTGATTGAAGTGTGTGAGAGGCAGATCGAACTTTCCACTTAATTTGTATATTGATTTACATCAACAGACAGAAGCTAGATTCTGGCTTATATATAGCAAGAGACGGGTCAGTTTTTCACTTAATTCCAAATTTTAACAAAATGATTTTAATGTTTATTGTTTATTTTCTATTCTCCGGTTGTATTTATTTTCTTAATTCAATTCGCTTTGCAAACTCACTTTCCTGCCTCAGCCACCGATACAGCACCGAGAAATTCCTGCGAAATTAACCTGTCAATGATACTGGGACGTCTCTACCATATGAGGCAAGGGAACGCTAAGTGAACAACAAACACGGTGCTTTATGCTCTTCGGCGAAGATTTTGGGATGTTTGTTTATTTTTTGAAGCATTGTTGATAAGGTATATATTAATATTTATATTTTTGCTTGAAGGCAATTACAATGCGCATATTGCATATTGCATATATATATATATATATATATATATATATATATATATATATATATAGATGTATATATATATATATATATATAACCCATGTTAAATCCTCACTCTTTTTTCATTAACTGCTACGTCTTATCCTTGTCATTTTAATATCTCTAAAAAAATATTTCCGAAAGTTATAATTACATTTTAACAGATTCTCTTGTCTGTTTTGGTCGGATATAATAAAGTTTATTGGTAAGATTTAAATATAGCTTAGCAAATATATCGCTATTTTCGTAGCATTTAACACTTTAGAAAAATCAGATAAAAGCTGTGTCCGTTTTTAAATTCAAATCTTAGTGAAATACCATACACATTATTTCTTGGTTATTTTAAACAGTTATTTTAAATTGTCCACTTTGTTATTTTTCTGATAAGATCTGGTATGCAAAATCAATGAATTCACCATGTTTTCTTGAAAAAAAATGTTTCTACATTTCTGTGCGAAGCTGAATTAACTTAGTGTATTTCGTTTCGGCATTTATATTCTTGTGAATTTTGGTTAATTTAGGTGAAAGTGGACGGTTTTGCTAAGTCGGCGGTGCATTCAGCTAGGAATCACAAGGGTCTTGGTTCGATACCATCCCCCCACCTCAGCGCATCAGTATCACAGATTAGGTAATCTGATCTGTGCAGTAAAGTCAGTAGCTGACGGTAGGTGTTGCGCTCCACCTCAGCAAATATAATTTCCCTGAGGATATACTCCATCGCTGTTGGGCTGATATAGACAATAAGTCACTCCGCCAGCTTTACTTTATTTCCACTAAAATGAAACTGGTGTCTCTAATGTGTATAATATCCCATGTGGTCTTGTAATATTTTTGATGTTGCTATTATTTGTGTTATATAATGAGGATACATAGCCAATCATTTTTAGTAGATTGTGTAGTATAATTAAAAAAAACAGTAATGGAAAGCGGAAAGTGGAAAATCACTAATAGTTTAAATGATAGGTCTTGACTTCAGGTTCATCTGGAACGGGGCTCTCATTAGATTAGGGAGACACATGATTAGACAAGTCTAGGTGAGTAGAATTGGAATTTAATGGAGGTGAGTCCGGACGGTCCATTTGGGTAGACATTTTTTTCTGTCACCGCGCGCATGAGGGTTAAAATTATATTGGGGTAATAAAAAAGTGTATAAACAAGAAAATGTCTTTATTTTGTTTTCTGATTAAACAAAACAAAATGAAACGCAGAAAGACTAACACGCAATGAAGAGACAAAATCTGGACCGATACGACTCGGTACCAAGAACGGTGACCACAATGAAAGATACACTGTTTTTGTAGGGCATAATCTATTCCCAGTTAATTCAAATGTTGTTGTTTTTTTAATATATATATTTACCAACTCCTCCGCACAAGCAGGATACGACACAAGGTCAATTTCTTAAGCGGAGTTCAACAGCTTTGAATTCAGAGTTTTCCTTCTCCTAGACTGGTTACCTAGCCATGGTTAAAGAACCCAGTCTGCCCTGCTATTTACCCATAGCTGGAGGGAGAGTAGGATTCATACCTTTCCCATGAGTATTAGCACTAAGTGAAATGCAATTACCACGTCCAGGCGACGACTCCATTTCCCATGACTTTAACCTTTGTTAACGTTGTTTTTTAATATAAGTACCATATTTGTATAGTTTCAAGATTTTTTGAAAAGTGTGTTTTATTAAACTGGAGAAGAAGTCCAAGAATCATGACCTGTTTGCTTAAGTACGCGGAGGGTTTGTTATTGCAATTAACTGTATCGCATGTTGCTCTTGATAATTTCACTCTTGCAGCAATCTGGAATGTTTCTGTGAGAAGGAGTTTTCTTTTTTAGGGGTGGAGTTGATAGCTTTACGCCTGAGAGCAAATATAAACATTGATATATATGGGGTTATAATATTCTATGTGGTTAGCCTTTTGGATATTTTTGGTGCAGGTTTCTTTTCTTTTAAACTCCATTATACGGGGTTTCTTTCTCTTGGTGTTGGAGTTTTTGTAATATAAGGTGTGTGCCAGACGGCTACTTTTACATATAGACTCGCCGACTACCATGTGACCTGCGAAGGCAACCTCTTATCCAATCACTGGCAGTGCTGCTGCTGCTGTTGTATTTATACTGGCTAATTCTAAGCTTAGCTCATTACTACTTGGATCTTCTTGGACGACGGAACGTAGTATATACCACAGGACTTATTGACTTACCAAATGATACTATGCCACAGGATACTATATCACAGGACTTATTGACTTACTTACTTATTTACTTAAAGTTCTTTTACAACTGGCCAAGGATGGCGGCCAGGTACTTAACACTTGGCTTATCAGGTTGAATGGAAAAGAGACAAAGACAAATGCTACTTTCAATGTTCAGGCTTTATTTCTAGGTTCATAGCTATTTCTTGGAGAGAAATTTTCTCCTGGACGAGACAATAGCGGGTGTTCTCATTAAAGGTATGCGTTGGAGTGACCGAGGAATTTTTTTGAGGTAGGAAGGAGTTTTTGTGAGCAAGCACCTGTCTGGGTGCTCCTGGGAGATTATTTTTCTAATCTTTATTTCATTTTAATCTTATTTTAATCCCCACATAGAAAATGCAAAACTAGATAAAAACAACCATACATATGCGAGACTTTATCCGCCAATATTTATAACTTGTTGAAGTCTGATATTGGATGTCTTTAATGTATTTTGTAATTTATTTTCTCTTACGATCGAAAACATATTAGATTCTAAACTAATGCTACACTAATTCAGAGGATCAAGCAGCTAAAAAACTGTAAACAAAAAGATACAAATAGCTCCAAATAATGTGAATGCAGAAACAAAACAAAAAAGGATAACTGAAATTAGCGTATAAACGACGCTGTTCATATTTACGACTGACAAGAACATGAAAGAAAATAATTTGAATGTTATTTTAAGGTTATAAAACAGACGTTGGTTGGTTGGATTTTATGGCATGTCTACAAATGAGGTCATTTTATGCCGCAGACTTTTGTTTTATTCATTCTTGATAGGTACTCAATTTTCTTATAAAATCAATTTTTTAAAAATAGATTTTCATTTAAAATTCATTTTGTTATTATTTAAGCCTTAGATGGGACCCTAACAGGTGCTACCCCCCTGTGTCAGTGTATACCAGGGATTAGTGATGATGAAGGGGTACTCCACATTCTCCAAAGCTCCAGAACTGGAAATTCACCATCAGATAGTTTAACGTCATACCCGGACAATAAGACTCCCAGCCACCACTTTCTAGCATATATATGATGAATAAGGTTGTGCTTGTCATGAGGGTAATATGGTCGGGACAATCATATAGGTGCCAGGGCTTGATGTGAATATCTGATTGATCTGTGGTGGCCTCTCCGACCGCTCTTCTCACTTAAGTAAGGACCAGTTGGAGTGTTTCATGTCAGACACCTGGGTTCCATCCTTATGCATCGCAGGTCGCCACCAAAGTAGAGGTGCTGTCGGTGTAAGATTGACAAGAAACCTCTTCACACAAAGAAAAAAACAGCTTGTATATTTCAATTTACCCCCAAGTAAAAATGCATTGGAGAACAGACACTGATCTTGCGTTTGTTATTTTCAAACACTCAGACCAGACCCTCCAAATTTTTACCCCCCCTCTCTCTCTCTCTCTCTCTCTCTCTCTCTCTCTCTCTCTCTCTCTCTCTCTCTCTCTCTCTCTTTGGCCCCTTCGACCAATTAGAAGGCACCTTTTATACGTCATCCCAAAATCTGTTTCCACTATTATACCTAAGATTCCAACTAATGTTAAATATTTTAAAAATCAGTTTAAAAATGTTTTTAAAAACTGAGTACCCATCAAGACTCTTCGGCAGAACATAAACCAGCAGGAGTTGACATGCCGTAGAATTTAACAAACCAACCAACTATCTTCAAACAAAAAAACGCATTAGCATTCCAACTAATGCTAAAATAATCCAGAGAATGAATAAAACGACTACAAAAAAAATTCTAAACAAAAAGATACTAATGGCTGAAAATAATAGAAGACGAAAGAGAAGAGGGAGAAGAAGTGAAATTAGCGGATAAAAAGACGCTGCTCATATTTCACGAGTGACATGAACATAAAGGAAAGGAATTAGAATGTTATTGTAAGGTTATAAAACAGACGTATAAGTCGAATGTGTGTAGGTTGAATGACGACATAAAACCTCATTAGGAGGTTTATCGGACGGATCCTATCAGTATGTCCTTTAGAGACGTATCGACTTAAAGAAATAAAAAATAAAATAAAACAGAAATAAAATTTAGAGTCAATGACACAAATAAAAAAAACAACGACAAACATAGATACTGCGACGAACTGACGTTTTATATGGAGACAAAAAGGAAATAATATTTAAAAAAGTGAAAATGAATGTAAAGAATTTACTGAAATGGTGAACACACAAACAAATTATGATTGAATGAGAAGGATAGAATAAGATGGACGAACAATAAAGGAAATTAAAAGGAAAATGATTAAAGAATAAAAAGAAAATGTAAACAAAGATGAGAGGAAGAGCAGGAGCAGAGATACATATTGGAACGAAAACAAAGTCCACTAGACTAGTTGGGTGAGTAAAATATTAAGCAAGTGTATAATAATGAGACGTGGAAAGACACACAATTTTACTTATACGGAAACTCCGATTTTGGGATGACGTATAAAAGGGAACCTGTTGCCTTCTAATTGGACGAAGGTGCCAAACATGACAGGAATGAGAGAGAGGAGTTACAATTTAGGAGGATCTGGTCTGAGTGTTTGAAAATAACAAATGCAAGATGAGTGTCTGTTCTCCAATGCATTTTTACTTGGGGGTAAATTGAAATATATGAGCTCTGAAAAAGAGAACATCTTGTGTTTGTTACTGAACAAGTAATAATATAAAGATAAGGATATAAAGAAAGTAAAAGTAAAGAAAACTTCACTGAAATGGTAAACGGAATGCAAGATGAGTGTCTGTTCTCCAATGCATTTTTACTTGGGGTAAATTGAAATATATGAGCTCTGAAAAAGAGAACATCTTGTGTTTGTTAGTGAACAAGTAATAATATAAAGATAAGGATATAAAGAAAGTAAAAGTAAAGAAAACTTCACTGAAATGGTAAACGGGATGCAAAATGAGTGTCTGTTCTCCAATGCATTTTTACTTGGGAGTAAACTGAAATATATGAGCTCTGAAAAAGAGAACAGCTTGTGTTTGTTACTGAACAAGTAATAATGTAAAGATAATGATATAAAGAAAGTAAACGTAAAGTAAAACTTCACTGAAATGGTAAATGGAATACAAGATGAGTGTCTGTTCTCCAATGCATTTTTACTTGGGGGTAACTTGAAATATATGAAAAAGAGAACATTTTGTGTTTGTTAGTGAACAAGTAATAATATAAAGATAATGATATAAAGAAAGTAAAAGTAAAGAAAACTTCACTGAAATGGTAAACGGAATGCAAGATGAGTGTCTGTTCTCCAATGCATTTTTACTTGGGGGTAAATTGAAATATATGAGCTCTGAAAAAGAGAACATTTTGTGTTTGTTAGTGAACAAGTAATAATATAAAGATAATGATATAAAGAAAGTAAACGTAAAGAAAACTTCACTGAAATAATAAATGGAATGTGATTGTATGAGAAGAATAAAATGAGAAAATGATTAGAAAATAGGAAATAAACGTAGAATAAGGAAAAACAAGAAGAAGAGTAGACATGTCGGCATGAAAAAAAAGAGTTAGCTAGACGAGGAAGGGGAGTAAAATATAGAAAAAGGTGAAAGTAGCCATTTAATACATTTAGCTTAGTTTATCCATGAATATGGAGCACCCTGTGAGAACCAAACTTACTTACAATGGTTTGCAACGAGGTGTTCCTGTTGCATAGCCATCAAATTCTTATTCTCATTCCCGCTGCTAAATCGTGTATTTTAGTAGTCGGGTTATAAAGATCACAACTAGGCGTATGTAGTGGGACTTTGAACTTTTTTTCTTTAATTCCCTCGTGGTGCGTGTGAATGGTGAGCTTGACAATGAGGGTTGACGATGACAGGCCCTACTTTTGGGATGTGGTGTGATAGTGATGTATAGGCGGTGACTGGTGACGCCTCGCAGCCTGCGGCTGTGACCGTGAGTGGCCGTCACGCTCACTTGTTCCCTGTTCGCGTCTTCTGTCTCCTGTCTCACTACTCTCGACTCTTAAGTAAGCCCAACCCGGCCACACATCTTTTGTTCTAGCTCCAATCCCGGAAAAACCCAGCTTCGTCGCGTAGTACAATAGGAAGTCTTTTGTTATCCTTCTTTTGTTATTTTTCTGGAAAGTTTGTTTGACCCGGTCAAGCAGCAAGCCTTAGATGTTTATCACTTTTTTCTTCTATCCAGACTTCTGTCGGGAAAATCCTTTGTTTCTCAATTCCTTTGTCTTTTTGAATGTTTTTCGCGCCAAAAGAATTGAAACAATAGTTAATCTGCAACATTCCCATTAGGAGATTATATAATCCAATCTCTCTCTCCCTGGTCCCTAAACCAAGTTTGGTCGTCGGGGCACAACACATTTAGCATGTCGAACAGGAATAGCCTGACAGAGCCCACCCATTTCCAGGTCTTACCAATGGTTTGTATACCAGAATGTTTCTTTTTCTAGACCGGTTAACATTCCAAGTTTAAAAAGTATCAAATACAAAGCATTTGAATTGAAATAATTGACCTTGTGTCGCATCCTGCCCGTGGTGGAGGGATAGGCTAATACAAAAATGTTCTGCAAGGGAGATCTCGCAAGCCATTAAACCATGAAAGGTTTCCAAGCAAGGTGGAAGTAAAGTAGGCGAATTTGTCGATTATCAGGATCAACCGGACAGTGAGGGAGTCCATCCCGTTTTCACTAGTGCTAGACCAGGTGGTATTCTTTGCAAATGATAAGAAGAATGAATGATTAAGGGATTAAAAGAACGATAAAAATAAGTAAAGTAGGCGGAGTAGCTTATTCTCGGTATCAGCTGGAAAGCAAGGGAGTCTATCCCTTTTTCACGGGCGTTTTACTAAGGAGATTAGTTTTGCATATTAACAGAATAATAAAAGGATTGAAAGACTAAGATAATTAAAGAATAGTAAAACTAAGTAAAGTTGGTGGAGTGGCCAATTGTCGTTATCAACCAAATAGCGAGGGAGTGTATCCCTTTTTCATTAGCGATAGATTAGTGATATTTTCATTAGCGATAGACTAGTGAGATTTGTTTTGCGTCTGAGGTGGAGCGCCACACCTACCATCAGAACATAAAAAAAACCCAAAAAAAAAACCCAAAAAAACAATCAATTAAGTAGAAAAATAAATAACAAAGAAAATAACAGAGTGAAATGAAGATAGCAAAAGTGACTTGTCTGTGTGTGACACGGCTGAGTTCGAAAGACACAAGAAAAACAAATCCAACATGAGCATCAACATCACGCACTCTAAAGTTCCATCTTCTTCTGATGCCATTTTCTTGTGTCGTTGCTTAGTATTTTAATTAACGAACACAAGACTTGATGGGGTTTTTAAAGCTCTTTAATTTCTTATAAACACAAGAAAAACGCGCGGAGATTTTGGCCTCGAACGGAAGACCGCCATTGCGATCTACCTCGTCTCGTCACCCAAGCAAAACTCTCGCTATAGACACCCCTTCTCGCCATCTTTCTTACTCTCACTCTCGTTCTGCTGTCCCGGCTCGGTTAATCAGAACTCATGGTCCTTGAATTCCATGTTATCACTAACCGATCAACTTATTCTGGTTATTTTGCACCATTAGGCTTTTCAATTTTTCCACATTCATCCCACGTCAACCCACCACTGACGTCCCAAGCTGACTTCAACACTCATTATTTTACACGTATATAACGTGTGTAGCAGTATTTAGTATTTACTACATTATTCTATTTGATAATTTTTGTTCTGGTTATACGGGGCAAATAGGATTTATGTTATGGTTTAGGATTTTGGTCGTTTTTGGTGTGTGTTGGCTGGTTGTTTCTTTTAAACTCCAGATGTGGTTCTTCCTTCTTGTCGGTTGTCAGGATGAAAAAGAATTAAAGAGTGGAAAAAGAAGAGACAAAAACAAATGATACTTTTGTAAGATTTAACATGATATATACTTGAAAATAAAACTCAGACAAAGGTTGATAGACAAGACATTTAATATGGTACAGCACATGGATAAACAGGGTACATAATACAAGGAGGTGTACATAAACATACATACATAAGTAAAAGGGAAAAACATAAAAGTACAGACATGAGACTAAGAATAGTCCTCCTGTATAAATCATTTACAGTAATGTACGGGGGGGGGGGCAAAGCCCCAACAAAAGGGGGGTAGACCAGCGTCTTACCCATAGTGGTGTCTCGTGGGTCGAGCAACCGGAAAAAAGAGAAAGAGACGTTCAAACCAGCCGCTTAAATATAACAGGCCCCTAGCGGGAACCAGCAAACTAAACGGGCAGACAACTCTCCAGGCAAAATACGAAAGTAACGCCACACTTTTAATTGTCAGATTTTATTTCTAGTTTCATAGTAATTTCTTGGAGAGGGAGATTTTCTCTCGAGCCAGTCAAAACACGTGTTCCAGTGAAGGCCTGACTTGGAATGCCCGAGTGATTTTATGGGCGGTACGAAGGTTTTTTTTGTGCATGCCCAGAGGGTGTCCATGCCTTGAGGTATCCTTGAAGAGTGGGTTTTATTATTTTGATTTAATTTACTTTTAATCCCCACACCTTATGTTAGGTTTAATTATGTTAAAATATATATAAGTAAAATTTGACGGAATTGCCTGTTGGTGGTAACAGCCGAACAGTGGAAGTCCCCTTTTCGCTAGCGCTACACCAGAGGGATTTTTTGTGGGTTTTTTTCTGAGGTGGAGCGACACACTTACTTAGTCTTTATTTTTACCGCACAGGTCAAATTACTCAACCTGTGCTACTCATACCGTGAGTGGGCGAGACCCTTCCTAAAATACAGCTTGAAGAAGAATTGGTCAATTCTACTACAAAAACTTCGTCCAGAAGAAAGAATAGCTGAACAAAATTTCGTAAAAGACACTGGCTTAAATACGAAGGGAGGAAAAAAACCCACACAATCAGATTCGAAAAGATTACCAACGAAGCAGAAAACATTTTTTCTGCTTGAAATAATGTGACAGGTGGCGCTGCTGACGTCTTTAATATAAGAAGATTAATAAATATAAGAATAATATTGAAAAATCGATGCATAGACTCTCTCTCACTCTCACTCTCTTTCTCTTTCTCTTTCTCTCTCTCCCTCTCTCTCTCTTTCTCTCTCTTTCTCTCTCCCTCTCTCTTTCTCTCTCTCCCTCTCTCTATTTTTCTCTCTCCCTCTTTTCTCTCTCTCCCTCTCTTTCCCCCTCTTTCCTCTCTCCCTCCATCTCACTCTCTCTTTCTCTCTCTCTTATTTCTCTCTCTCTCTCTCCTCTCTCACTCTCTCTTTCTCTCTCTCTTTTTTTCTTTCTCTCTCTCTCTCACTCTCTCTCCTCTCTCACTCTCATCTCTCACTAACTCACACACACCAAAAAAGAGGGAAGAGAGGATAAAATTAATTCGTATAAACATTTAGGTAGAAAACATTACAGGATTAACAAATTTATATATTGGGTGCATTCAATAATATTTTGTTGTTTGCTTAAAACAGCGCTTCCCTCCACCTTGTCGGGGGGGGGGGGGCTAAGCTTAGAATACGCTGACTTTATCGCCCCTCTTAAGGTATCCTGGGTATGAAACGGCATCTGAAGAAGGCTTCAGTTCTGGAGATCAGGGGAGTGTAGCGTACCCTTTCGTTGCCATTATTCCCAGATCCATTCCAATCCGGAGTTGGAGTACCTGACAGGGTCCCATGTATATCAACAAGACAAGTTTCAAAATTGTGAGTATAAGATACAAATACTTGACAGCCCTGTCGAATAAAGCTTAATAATACACTGACCACACCTCTGAGGAGGGGGAAGAGACTCTACCGAATTGTTAGCCGTGGGTAGCGACCCGTGATGCTTAATAACGAAATTCTGATGACTGAACATTCCATGACATGTTACTCACCTATTTCGCCCTTACGTATGCGGGAGGAGAGGACCCCTTCTGATCAATGGGTTGGTCACGTCAAGTCCTAGAATCTATATGATTGCTCTAACCCTATTGCCCTTATGACAGCTCCAACCCTTTTTATCATAGAAGGTATAATACTAATCTATATCTGATGGTGAAGTTCCTATTCTGGAGCTCTGGGGAATGTGGATATCCCCCCAGGTCAACACTTACCCGGAGTGGTAGTACCCGTTAAAGTCCCATCTTTGGGTTGAATAGAAAAAACGAGTTGAAAAAAATTTTTTTTTAAATATCAAGAATAAATGATAACAAACTTATTCAGCATGAAATAAGCCAACAAGTGTTGACATGCCGTAAAATTCAACCGACCAACCAGCAATAAGAAAAAACGAGTTGAAAAAACCAGCAACCAGGGCTTCTCGAAAGGGCTCAGAATATGCTGAATGCATCGCCCGCTCATGAAATTAAACAGCATTTGCCAGTGAGGCTCCAATTCTGGAAATCCGGTAGTTATTGACATAACACCAGATCCACTCTTATCCGGAGTTGTAGTACCTCATGTACATTTAAATAGATGCGCATGCTATAATGGTTAGAGTCGTAGTAAATGAACTCATCGACTCTAGTTCAAATCCTGGATGATGCTGTTTGCATTTCACATACCGCTAATACCCTTGGGAAAGGTATGCATTCAACTACTCTCTCCCCCTCCAACAGAGTGTTCCAATTTTAGTTTCATTTTATTAGTTAGATAGATCAAGTCAACAGGCTAGTCTAATGTCGGTATCAGTCAGACAACTAGGGAGTCTATCCCCTTTTCACTAGCGCTAGACTAAGGAGATTGTTTTTGCATCTGAGGTGGAGCGCCACACCTACCACCAGCTCCTTACTTTACCGCACAGATCCCTGTGCTACTCATAGGCTGAGTTATCGAGGGCCGGTAGCGAACTAGGAACCTTGTGATTTCTAGCTGAACGCTCTACCGACTGAGCTAATCCAAATTTACAGCAATAAAAAATATTACATGTACGAAGGAAAAGATTTGTTTAAAAAAAAATCTCTGACAAATATGGATATCGCATCTTAAATTTTGAATGTTATAACGAGATATTTTGTGCCGCTGCAATATCATCTAATGAGACCTGAAAGCATACGCAACTCTCTTAACCACCATGCAATCCTGGGTTGGATAGATATAAAGAGAAAGGTAGGCAACGTAGAGGGTGAAATTAGATTAATTGTGACAGTAATAGAAAAAAAAGCTGGCTTAAGTCAATTAAAACAGATTTTGGTGCCACGCCCCCCTTCTGAAAATCAGATCGAGACACACAGCACGTGCGACATGTTTTGCGTTAATTAAATCAATGACTCTCCCCATCAAAAATCGATACTGAATTAAAGAGACAATTACACAAGCAGCAGGACACGAACGGCACTACAAAAGAGTTTCACCGAAGAGAATCAACCCGGTAACCATGTATATATATATATATATATATATATATATATATATATATATATATATATATATATAATATATGTAACTAGATTATATAGAAATGAAAAATATGTGTATGCATACATCCATGCACGCGCATGAGTACACACAAAACTCATACTCACATACGCCTATCCACACATGTATATATATATATATATATATTATATATATATGTGTGTGTGTGTGTGTGTGGTGTGTGTGTGTGTGTTTGTGTGTGTGGTGTGTTTGAGCGTAAGAATATGTATTAATTATATTATATATATGTATATATGATGTATTACTCCCTCACACATATATATATGTGTTTGTGTGTGTGTAGGCGTGAGTGTGTATTAACTGAGTTACATATATGTATGTATCTTAACTTGTATTATACACACACACACACACACACACACACACATATATATATATTATATATATATATATATATATATATATGAGTGTATTGATCGTGTTTGTATGTGTGTCCCTGTGTGCATGTAAATTCAAAGAACTATATATATATATATATATATATGTGTGTGTGTGTGTGTGTGTGTGTGTGTGTGTGTGTTTGTATGTGAGCTTCAGTATGTATAATTGTACATACGTATATGCTCCATATATTCTACTCTTATGTGCCTCTATGAATTTATATGTACGATTGTGTTTACATATATGCGTGGGTGCATAGAGTTAATATACGATGTTCGACCTTTTATTAATTATTTGCAAAGGAAAGAATCTATATACCAACAGTTTTGTATTGGTTTTTAGATGATTCAAAAGTATATTCCTCCTCCTCGCCCCTCCTCCCCTCTCCTTGAAAAGAAAACTCTTCCGATTAGAACATTTCTTTGCAAAAGCAATTAGCGAGCAGCACATTTTTCTCGAGCACCAAATCTATCACAAAATCATCTAAAGATCCGGGGTTTTTTTTTGTTTTTTGGTCTTTTTAGCGGTAGAATTTTTAGTTAGATATTGAACGTGTATATTTCTTTTATAAATTTATATACATATATATATATACATATATACATATGCATATATACATATGCATTATATACATATATTATATATATATATATATTATATATATATATATATATAATATATATAGTGTGTGTGTGTGTGTGTGTAGTTAATGAGATGGGGTGCATGGTGACCCTCATCATTTCAAGGTCACTTTTAAAAGCATTCATTTGAATCTCAGTAAAAATTAATCGGATGATTTGAATTTTAAAGGCAAATGTTAACTACCTGTTTATATTTAGAAACATTTTCAAGAGTGTTCTTACAAAAGTACAATAAACACAATTATATAATCTCTAAACATAAAATAACCCTAGAATGGGGTGGCATACCGTTAAACTCGAGTTGTGTGAGAGAGAGAAAGTTCTCGGATGATAAAGATATATACATTACAGAGAGAGAGAGAGAGAGAGAGAGAGAGAGAGAGAGAGAGAGAGAGAGAGAGAGAGATTACTTGGTTAGGAGTTGGCCTTATTTTATCACTTGTTGACACCTGTGCTCTTCCAGTTGCGATGTTCCTGTCTAGTTGAGTTATTCTAGCTGCTTCTTGTTAACTAAGGACTTCTTTTGGGCAGATTTTGTTTTCAATCAAATTGAATTAAAAAGACAATTTTTTACTTGATTAAGTTTTTATTTTATTTAGCCCATGATTCTTTTTTGTCGCGCGGTGAGACCAGCCTCAGAGCACGTCCAAACTCCTTGACAGCCAGGCGGAATCTCAGAACTCTTACCTCTCACTCCTCCTTTCTCCCCTTCGCCAATTACTATTCATCGTTCAATTAAAACCATGCCACATGTCTATGCTGATATGATCATTTAAAGATGTTCCGTTCCAACACATACACACCACCACTCCAACTTTTCCGTAACTAATCAGGCCACTCAGACCCCCCCCATGGTTCCACGTCATGCCCATTATGTAACAACAGGAACCGGTAATATCTAATGTGTATATACAGGCTGTTCGGGATAATTTTGATATATTTATATTTGGTTATTTTTCTCCATAGGTTGGGGGTATTGACGCACACTACGTACCATCTAAAAGCCTGTACCCTTTTTCATTCTTATACGTGATGACAGAGAGAATGGATGATGGAACCCACCTGTATCATGGAAGAGAATAACTTGTATCATGATGATCTGCGCCGGCCATCAAAATAAGGACATTATGGTTGCTGCCCAATGCTTCCTGAACACTATAAAAACAATCAGGCATGAATTGGAGAATTTCATTGGAGACTACGAGTCTGTGGCTAGAAGAAAGCAATTTAATAGACGAGCTGATTGCGTTCTTACAGCAGATTTCCTCGAAAGTCTTCAGGAAAACGTGTTGGAGGACTCTCAGATGCCTACGTGGAGTTGCTAAACACTGTAGTCGAGTTCTAGATAACAAGGGTAGCCAATGGTAGGCCATATTTATTACAGCAGGATTCGGCCAGCTGCCACAAATAGGTTGTCGACGAATTTTTACGACTACCCCAGTCCCAATGTTTGGCCTCCAAACTCCCCAGATCTTAACCCCATGGATTATTATGTATGTGGCCCTGTTGGGAAAGACACCATTCACCGTGCCAGTACTACAAAAGCTAAGTTAATCGACAGAATTCAGGTATTTTTTGAGACTCTTCCCAGTGAATCTGTAACATCAGCTTGCTCCATGTTACAGAGTAGGATTGAGGCTGTGATCGACGCTAATGGCGGTATTTTGAGTTAAAATTTTGAAAATAATGTTATTTCCGAGCTTGCTGAATTTTCTTACAATCAATTAAATTTTGTAGTGCCAAGCACTTTTTCTTTTTCCTTATGAAACTCTCAAATTTCTCCCGAACACCCTGTATATTTATTTTGTCGTTAATTGTTCTAAGTTTCACCCAGACATATATACGTACACACCAACTCATATATGTATAACTGGTATTTCAGTATATTTCAATGGGGAAATTCATTTCATAGATGATGAAATTAAATTACGAGCGGAACGGATTACACTCGTATGTCAAAGTACCACTTCATACACATTTTTGCCAAATATCGTAACAATATATTTCCCGATATTTTTTCATCTGATATTTTCATAGCCTTTGGAAATATTTATATTCACAACATCAAAATCCGTCCCAAAAATAAAGAAATCTTTTAAACACTCCTCGAAGCAAACAATAA
>CM042141.1:139048767-139064255 GCA_023376005.1 Doryteuthis pealeii
AGGTTGTAATATATATATATATATATATATATATATATATATATATATATATATATATATATATATATATATATATAAAGGTGCGTCATAAACGTATCGAAATTGAAGGTGTATTTACCAAGCTAAAAATGAAATATGAATGGAAGGTTAATCTTTTCAGAATACAAGGTGTGTCAAAAGTACAAAAATCTTGATACACTTTTGACACGCCATACATATATACACACAGAAACAGACACGGACACACACACACACACACACACACACACACACACACACACACATACAAACACACACGTACATATATGTGTGTGTTTGTGTGTGTGTGTGTGTGTGTGTATGAAAGTATATTTGAACTCTTGTCCCCGATTCCATTTCTTACGACGATAACCATTAAGCTAAATGTGTCACATATATTTGTTTACGTATATATGCATGTGTGTGTGTGTGGTGTGAAAAAGTAATCGTTCTTAGAAATATTGTTACATCTAAGAGATGTTTTTAGCAAAATTAACTGAAGCCCTAGATAAAATATTAATGCCTTTCTACAAACAATTAGCAACTCACACTTGAAAACTCTAGATACCTCTGATATATATTTTATTTATTCTGTCCGAAACTCTCTTACTTCTGTGAAGATTATGCCCTCATCGTACTCTAACCCCCTCCCCCTGACAGTGCCCGAGTCTAATTGGCTAATTATGATTTCACTACAAACGATGGCAGCCAATCAGAAACTGAGAAACATAAATTGAGTATCATCAACCAAATTCAAAGTAACGATAAACAGCATACAGTCGGAATTAATTTTTCTTACCACGTTTCTTTCATTTAGAACTTGGTGGCTTTGGGTGGCAGGCAGCTTTACAAAACCAGAACCACCAACGTCAAGATTGTCTTTCACTTCGGAGGTTTGATAGAGTTAACATTACATTGTCTACGTGACAGGGGGTTCCTTGCCCCAGTAACGTCGTGTTGGAAAACACAACAGAAGACCTACTCAACTCGTAAGTTTTTAACTTTCTCCTAAAAACAACAACTACAAGAAATTTATCTGCATAAAAAAACAATCTACAAGTTAGTATTTTATTTTATACAGCTGTAAGAAAGTTCAAAGTTATATATACTTTGAATACAAAACTCCGACGAAGGTTGACAGACAAAAAACATTTAATATAGTACAGCACATGGATATGACGAGATACAAAGTACATAGGTAAAAAGAGTTACATATATAACGGTAAATAGAATAAACACACATTCATGAATGGTACAGATATACAAAAAGTACAGACACGAGACTAGGGATAGTCCATGCTGTGAATAACTTATAGTAATGTAAGGGGGCGGAGCCCCAACGAGAAGGAGTAGACCAAAATCTACCCCATGTGTCTCGTGGTTACTGGAACAGGAAAAGAGAGAAAGAAGCCTTTTGAACCAGCCGCTTAAATATTATCTCCCCTAGCGGGCACCAGCAAATTAAACCGGGCAGACAACTCTCCCAGGCAAATACGAAACCAACGCTACACAGCTATGTATAAGCTTCTTGGTATATTCTGTTATTTTTATTTGTCTACCCTATAAAGTTTGTTCAGTGAATAAATATTGTTCTTGTTAATTCGTTGGGAATTGTTTTTACATATATATCCATACGAGAATATATATTGATTTATTTACCAACCCATCAACACGGACAGGATATGACACAATGCAAACTTATGAAGTGGATTTTAACAGGTTTGAATTCAAAGTTTTCTTTCTCCTCGTCTGGTTGCCTAAGCAAGGTTAAAGAGTTCAGTCTGTCGTAGTATTTATTGACTGATCGAGAGAAAATAGTTGTGTTTATACATTTCCAAAGAGTAAGTGAAATGCAAACAGCATAGTCACGGACATGATCTCACATAGTCGGGTCCCTTTTTTATGACTCTAACCATTACACCACGCACCTCTATACGAGGTATACATTTTACTATACACTCGCTTAAATAACAAAGTGTCCGGGTTTGTTCAATTACAACTAAAAATGATAGCAAACCGACAAACTTTCGAAGATGACTTTTTACACGCAATATCAATCCTGATCTTCTATTTATTTGAATAGGTGAAACTCAGATTTTAATTTTATTTTTAAATAAGTCCCACTATTTACTCTCATTGAACTATAAGTCAATTCTCTCATCTCTATACGTACATTAACATCGCTTTCTGTGGATGAGATATTTCTACGTAGGTACGTGAATTGTTCCACCGAGTTTAGTCTTACCGTCGAGTGTGGATATGCCTTCTTCATATTTAAACAGTCATGAAAATCTGATCTTACTGACAAGTTAAAGCGATAATTTTGTCCAAGCTGTAATTGTATCAGTGCTACTATATGACTGCACCACTTGTACACTTAGGTAACCCACGAATTATGTAACACAAGATGACCTTCACACGCTACTCCCGATCTTCTGTCTATTGGAATAGGTGAAACTCATAGTTCAATGATAGTAAACAGTTTGTTTTCGTGAATTGTTTAAAATAACGTTAAGATATAAATCAATTAGGTTATTTCGTAACCCATGTTTTGAAATTATTTTTAACCTTGAGAACATTCCTCGCATTCCTTCTATGATTGATAATTATTGGCAATAACAACGACATTTGTAGCTGTAAACAGTAAACATCTTCATAATGTTATAAATTGAGTTATCAATTCCATAAATATCACCAGCTTCATAGGAATGAGAGCACCGGTTATCCTCAGATCATGATGAGATGAGATGAGCAGGTACTCGAAGCATGATAAAGTATACCAGACTAAACACAGCTTGATAAATAACAATGTCATTAAAATATTTTCTTATGAACAGAATACTTATTAGAATGGAGAAAACTACGAAATTATAATTATAATGTTTCTTTTATTCCAGAAGCTGAACATGAATATTAAAATGTGCACTTGTTCCGCGGTCATGTAGATTCACTATATATATATATATATATATATATATATACGAACGTTGATAAAAAAGTATTGCCATTTTGTTTAGGACAGGTTAATTACCAACACGTAACATGTATCATACATTAAAATGAAGAAAAACAGAATGATATTTTTTTTAATTTAAAGAAAAAGTTTTTACATATTAATAATTAAATCACAGAGTTGAAAGAAAATCTGTGAAAATCTATTTTCTTTAAAAGAAGGAAAACAGTTTCTTACTACAATAGCATTAAATATCAATGAATGTTAATAACAATATTTCCGTCTTAAAAATGACAAATAATGTTTAAAAGGCATTAAATTATAAACAATCAAGAGAATGAGAGGATAGGATTAACTCCTTTAATAAATTATTGTTGAGTCTTAGAGTATCAAGATCTTTTACTACTGCGCTGTGAAAATAAATAATTTACTAGTTTTGTATTACAATAAAGCAGGCCTCAGGTGGTCAATAAGCTTTATTTTTACAGTTATATCCAACCTTTGTTCTAGCATTAAACTAAACTAAAATCATGTTTCTTTACCTCATTCACAGTACACCAGTTAATCTTCATGTATAAACTTATCTTCAAGTTTATTTACATATTCTTTTGTCTCAGCAAAACATTTTTTTTAAATTTTTTTATTACCTGGTTTCATTATTAGGTTGTAAAATTCTGTTGATTGTTCATTGGGCAACTTCTTCACCACAGATTCAATTCCTCGAACCCTCTTTTATGGAACCGAAGAGAGGCAACATTATTCCAGTGACAAGGAAGTGAGATCTCTCGCGAAGGCATGACCCCCCCCCCCCAGAAATTCAATAAAATTTTACGAGGCAGGGATCCATGCTCTCATTTGAAGTTGGAACATTGCTATTGAGAGACCAAAACAGAGACTAGAGAATTGTGAAGTAATCCACAGAGAACCAGCTTCATTTTGAAGTAGGATATATGTTACTCTGTTGGTAATTTATACCTGCCCTAAACACAATAGCATTACTTCTTGACTCACCCTCATATATATAATATATATATATATATTATATATATATTATATATATATTGGGAGAATATGTGCTTAATTGAAGTCAAACCTAATTTTTTTTTAAGTTAATTCATTAATGATTAATTAGGCGGGATTTAACTACTTAAATGTAAGGCTAAACAAATCGAGAAAAATCAATCTCTGAATGTACATTTCGACCTACATGTTAGAGATTGATTTTTCTCGATTTGTTTAGCCTTACATTTAAGTAGTTAAATCCCGACTAATTAATCATTAATGAATTAACTTTTTAAAAAAAATTAGGTTTGACTTCAATTAAGCACATATACTCCCAAATATTGTCGGCTGAAAATAGCATATTTGTTACATATATATATATATATATATATATATATATAATTATGGTGTGTATTTTGGTGAGGATAAAGGAAAAAATGGATAAAAAGGGATAATCAAAACAAATAGATGTGGAGAGATATATTTTCGTCCCCGCGTTCAGCGGTACTTCTTCAGTCAATGAAACTTGACAGAAGAAGTACCGCTGAACGCGGAACGAAATATATCTCTCCACATCTATTGTTTTGAGTTATCCTTTTTATCCATTTTTCCTTTAACCTTACCACATTCTATCGGATTTACTCCAACCTCCTATCTTCATATATATATATATATATATATAATATATATTAATATATACAACACACACACACCACACACATTATATATATATATATATATATATATTATATATTATATATATATAATTATATATATGGGGTCACGAGGTCTAATTGTTATCGTCATGGCGGAAATGAGGATGATACATTCTTTTTAGATTAATTATGGTAAGAAAAAAAAAAATATTGTAATAGAAAATTTTTGATTTACAACGAAGCAGATGTTCATATTCAATGAAGACGTTATTCATTTCGACGTGGTTGCGTTTTATTCGAATTTTTTTTTTGTCTGCCTCAAAAATGTAAGTCTTTTTAAAAAAGTACTTGATGTGACAGAAACTGAAGAGAAATAAGTACGCTCTGTAAAAAAAATAGATCTGTCCTGTGAAAAATATGCCATGTGCATGATGAATAAGGAGAAAAGGGTAATCATGGACGGGACATAACTACCAAATAAGGAAAATATAAGAACACTTGGAGAGAATGAGAATTAGAAATACTTAGGAATCCTAGAAGCGGGCACCATCAAACCAAGGCCGAGTAAAGAACAAATTAAAAAAGAATACCTGAGAACAATAAATTCTAAAAACCAACTCTGCAGCATAAATTCCATTAAGGGAATATATACCTGGTCCGTCCCCATTATCAGATACTCTGAACCCTTCTTAAATGGACCAGAAAGGAACTTCGACAGATTGACCAAAAGCAAAAATGTTAATGACAATGGAAAAGGCATTACACCCAAGAGATAATAGAGACAGGCTATGTATTTATAAGAGAGGAAGGCAGTAGAATTTTTGCCAACATTGAGGTTTGTGTTGGTGCCAGAATTTAAGGACTCAAAAAAAAAAAAAAAACAAGGAAAGGTTATTACGGCTGCCATTAACTGTAACTGGATCATATGGACAATACAAAAACAAGAAAAAAGAAATGAGAAGGAAAGCAATTATATGGTTATTTTATAAGACATTTTGAGATTGCACAAGTAAAATCATGAGCTCCTTACTTTATCATACACTGAGTTATCGAGGTCAGTAATCGAATCTGGAACCTTGTGGTTTCAAGTCGACGCTCTACCGACTGTAAGTGTTGTTTTCATACGTAATCTAATGATTATATAATTGCGTGTAATTCTTCATTAGTACCCACAACCCTTCATTTAGCTTGATTTCTCGGAAGTAGTAACCATGAATATATGAATTAGTAAAGACAGTAAAGTATTGTTCTAAGGTTGGGTATTATTCAAGCAAGTCGACTGATTTTCTGTGTTTGATATTTCTTGAACAACTTCAAAAAGAATCAAATGTCTCGGTCATGATGACAGGTTAAATGATGGACATCAACAACACCCGGCCAATGAATCCATGAATGACATCAAGTCACGTGGCTATTGATCTGTTGTCACTGATTTTCCGATACAGATGTTTAAGATGCCAACACTAATCGTCGAATTCTTTTGTTCTCAACGGAAATTGACCAATGAAAGAAAAGAATAAAACTTTTGAGATGCTATCGAATATTTCGTTTCGGTGAAGGACTGAAATCTGATTCCCTTCTGACCAGTTAAGAAACTTATGAAGGCAACTATGATATATTGACAATGTTGTTTAAATCATCATCCTCATCATGTTGCGCTGGTAGTATGGATATCCATGACAATCTGTCGCCAACCGTCCCTTCGAATTGGCAAATATCAGACTGAGGAGGCAACAAAATGCCGGAATAAATTTCTATCTGTACCAAGGTATGCATTTATTCATTTATCTATTCATGATATTCCGTATATGTTAAGATATATACGCACATCTTTAAATGTACGTTTGAGTTCTCAATTTTTTAAAAAATCCTATCAAATAACACTTTATATCATACACATATACAAGGTGTGTCAAAAAAGTATCGATATTTTTTGTACTTTTTACACACCATTTATTCTGAAAAGAAGAGTAACGTTCCATTCAATCTTCATTCCTATCTTGGTAAATCCAGCTTTGAAATCTGTATTTTTGACACACCTTGTATTCTGAATAGATTAAAGTTACATCTATTGTTCATTCCTATCTTGGTAAATACTATCTCGATTCTTTTTTGATACAACTAGTGTATATATATATATATATATATATATATATATATATATATATATATATATATATATAATCATTCTTTTATCTGTGTCGTTGTCAGTTGTTGACGTCCTTCTAACCCGGGCGCGGCATGTGATTAAATTTCTTTGTGGATTCTAATCATTTCTTCAAGCGATTCATTAAATTTCACACGCGTTTGTAAATGAAATTTTAATTTTATTTTTATTTATTTTTTTTTTTTTTTTCTATCAATTTCTTTTTTGTAGATAAATGTATTTTGTCCACTCGTCATCGTCTTCTTTTCTCACTTTCTCATATTATATATTTTTTCTTAATCTTTTCCTTTGAAAACTTTTCCATTTTTTTTTGTTTTCATCTTTTTCAAACATTTCGCATTAATTACTTTTCTTTTTATGGTTTTTCTTTATCATTTTCTCCATTATATCGTCTTTTTATCTTGTGATTAAATAGTTAGGACGACTTTCAATGTTTACTATCTTAACATTCTGTTAGGGGAGAGTTATCTCCCCTAACGAACGATTGACACTTCTTTGAAAAAAAAACATTTAGTATCAGACAACAACGTGGCTGCTTGACAACACACAACTTGTAGATAGTTCATTACTTAACCAAACAATCCTGCTGTAACCTGATTGGGGAAAATTTTAAAAGAAACAAATATTGTGTTTTAAAATATGTATTTCACTGTTTTTGAATAATTCTGATAATTTCGAACTGCTGGACTCATCTTTATTATGTATAAACTTATAAACCGTAACCTCGGGCTCTTTTCAGGGGATTTTTTAAAATTATATTAAAATAAGTCATTCTCTGCTGATTACGTGAATTCTAACGTGGTTTCGTAGCTGAAGTTCAAGGGAGCTCCAAGCAGCATAAATGTAACCTAACTAATCGAAAGAAATGTGAGTAGATATAGAAAAATAAAATGGGAGAAAATTACTTATTCTTCAATTCTTATGATAATAATTGATGGGGATAATTCGATTCGTTTTAATGCAATTAATTCTTGAAATACTGTTCAGTCGTTATTTTTTGTTAAAGAAAAGATGAAGCTTGTTTCCGTAAATTATTTTGTCCTTAAAACACTTTTGAAAAATCATTTTATTGATTCTTATAAACAACAGATTTGCATTTAGATTCTCACACGGCTAATTTGTCTCATGATATATATGTATATGTTTACGTTGTGTGTTTCATGTATCGTTTCCTGTGAGCGTCCAAGGGTGGTCATGTCCATGGGATTAGCTTTACGCTATTAGGCATGGCCTCTCTTCAATAGTAGTTTAAACCAATAAAGTTTTTCTTTTACTTATATATTTTTTTAAATAATTTGTACTACTATTGATTAATAAATTTCTTATTTCTATTTCTTTCTTTCTATTTCTTATGATGGATCATTGAATTTTACTACATCCTGTTACGACCATTCCATCAACCCTAGTCGTTAAAAATCTAAAGTAAATAGGTTTGAAAATGTAAATTAAACTATTGAATAAGTCATCTTCAGGTGATTACCCTGAATTCAATTTTTTTAGGTGGCTGAGGTCGTTACTGAAATCGTCTTGAGGATATCTCGTATTGAGTCGTGGCTACGTAACAAGTACTACCACTCCGGGTTAGAATGGACCAGGGAGCAATGGTGATGAAGGGGTGCTCCACATTCCCCAAACCTCCAAAACTGGAACCTCACCATCAGATTAGTTTAACGTCATTCCCAGGACATGTAGACGACCGCAGCCACCGCCTCTAGCACCCATTTGATAAACAGGGATTGGGCTTGCCATAAGGCAATGGTTGGGAAAATTCATATAGGTGCTAGGGCTTGACGTGACCAGGTGATTGATCGGAGGGGGCCTCTCCGACCGCCCGTCTAGCCCAAGATAGGGCAAAGTGGAGTATTGCATGTCATGAACTGCTCATCCACCTGGGCTCTATCCTAAGCATCCCGGGTCGCCACCCACGGCCACAGGTGGCCCATTGGGGGAGTCTTACCCTCTGCAGAGGTGCAGTCGGTGCATTTCTAACGCCCCACCGACAGGGCGGATCTCGTATTGAGTCGTTGCTTAGGTTTTAATAAAGAACAAAGACGCTATTCTTATTCTTTTAGAGTTCATATTTTATTTTACCTCATAGTAAATATGCATTGGAGAACAGGCACCTCATCTTGCGTCTCTTCCCTTCAAACACTCACCCAGACTGCAAAATTATCATTCTCTCACTCACTCCCTCTGTTCGTCTGTTGGCATCGATTGACCAATTAGAGATCGACGGGTAGCTTTTTATTCGTCATCACAAAAGTTCTTGTAAATTTCCACTATTATCTTCACGTAACTGAAAATTTGTTTTTTTTTTCTATCTCATTAATTGATAATTTGGGTAGCTTTATTTAAATAAATGAAGCTGTAAGCTAACATGCGTATAAATTAGCTGTTCAAGTAGAAATAAAAATTTGGCGCTTATCTTCAATAAGCTTTCGGAGATCATATGCGGATCATAGTTTTTAACCAAACTACTCCAATGACCAAAGTGTCGAACAAGCCCTAGAATTAGGTAGAACTGGTGACATAAAAGATCATCATTATGTCACTCGGATATCCAAGGCAATCTCTCGCCAATCTTCTCTATCATTCATTGTCCCCGAGAGGTCCTCTAAGCAGACTCCCGTATCCGTGCAGAGCTGGTCAATGTAGGTCCTTACTGGGCGGCCCACATTAGAATTTTCATGTGCTGGTTTCCACAGTAAAATGTTGCTTATGATTTTGTCTTTGCTTCCTCGGCAGTTCCCAGCATGATTTGTTCGTCTCACTCTGATGGTTGGTGAGATAGAGGGCAAGTTGCCGTACAGCTTCTTCCTTGAGGGATGCTGTTTCCACGACTTGTTCAAGACCGCACTGAGCATTCTTTTACAGCTCCCATCTAACTTATTCTCCAGGTGCCTCGTTAGAGTCCAAGTGGTGCAGCTATACAGCAGCAATGACACAATCACAGCTTGGAAGGATTGTCGTTTTAACTTGTCAGTGAGATCAGATTTCCATATGACTGACGATCTGTTTATAGCCGACCATGTCTTCCCTATTTGTGCATTAACACCGACTTCTGTGGATGAGATATTACTACCTAAGTAAGCAAATTGTTCTATTGGCCTTAGAGACTTAGCGTCAAGGGATTTCTTTTTAAAACGCATGAACTCATTTTTATCGGAGTTTACATAGAGGCCGATATTTTTTGCTGCTTTCTCCAGGCTATGTCGTAGTGATTCGGCTTGTGCTGGTGTATCTGCCAGAAGTGCTAGGTCATAGGCGCAGTCTGCACCTGTGATAGTCTGTGATCGTCTTATGGCCTTTCTTAGTGTGAGGTCTTTTTCTTTCATGGTATCTAATGATGTTCGGAGTATATAGTCTACATACAGGATAAGGAACACAGAAATAAAATACTTTATTAAACAAATAAATCCTCTTTATAAGAATATATACCAAAGCAGTCTGAGACTAAAGACTGGTTTATGCACAACATACAATTAAAGTTAAAAGTTACATTTTCCTCTCACACTCTCCAAGCTCTCTCTTCTCCCTAAGAAACTAACAAATATAAGGAGTAGTTAACCAAGATATATCTAGAAAGGGAATGTATGTATATATATATATATATATATATATATATATATATATATATATATATATATATAGGGCATGGGGCCTGGTTTGTTGTTATCATTTTCTCAACGTCCCCTTATCTATTATGGTAGAGGCGTGTAAGTATCATTTGACAAGGTTAATTTCGCAGGGATTGTTAGCTGTGTACTGTGGCCGAGGCGGTATGGTGTTTGACTATGCCTGCTGAGGTCCCGGTTTCGATTTCTGTCTGAGGGAAGTCGTTATTATATATCGCTGATGAGACTTAATAAAGTCGAAACAGTATGTACGATATTCTACACACCGAGTGATCCTTTGCCGGGATTACACTGGTCAAGTTCATTTTCTATAAGAAAAAGTATCGAATTTTATGCGATACATGCATTGTAAGTGCCTTCAAGTAAACATATATATATATCTATCTATATATCTATATATATATATATATATATATATATATATATATATATATATATATATGATCGTCATCGGCTTTGCAGTCTCGGAAGACTATATAGTTCTTGTGCCCTGAAGTTTTAGCGCCTCCTGTGACTGTGAAGTTCAATGTTCGAAAAACTTTCTCGACCACAGATGTCATATGTGAAGGTTGTCCCTGAAGATGTTGATGTGCCGGTGCTTTGTTTCTGCCTCTTTCTTCTAGACCACTTGGCTTCAAGGTGTTACGCCAGGGGAGATTCAGACATAAACCGTCTACTACAGAGAGCCTACCGTCACTGAGAGCGGTCCTGAATCAAATTTTCCCAGCTGGAACGGGTAATGTCAAAACACCTGAACTCATTCTTGCAGACATCCCTAAAACACTGCTGAGGCAAATAATCTATCATCTATATTCAATAACCTACTACATATTAATCAATATTGCTACAAACTTTTTTTTGTAGTTTTGACAACGTACGTAACATTCTCACCTTTGGTCAAATATTCGATTCGCCATTGAAGGTATTTATGAGCCAATGATGCATACATAGTGAGTCAGTCTTTAAGTGAATTCATTTAAATGTACCCTCTAGCTCGCCCAAGTTTATGTGTTGCGTATCGGATTGCGGTCGTAACCAACACGCATCTTCGTCGACCGACCGACTGACCCATTTGACTTGCGAATCGCTCATCAATATTTGACTCAAGTGAAACGTTGAACACTTAGGAGCTCAAGTCAAACCATAAGTCGAACTTATTTCTGCTCACGCACAATTTGCCTTAGTAGGGATCAGGCTGTCATATTCTAGTTATGGATTTCTGTTAGCATTGTACTGAGTCACATCTTTTGTCACAGAGTATGCCCTGGTTATCCACTGGTACCAAATTGTAATCCTACTAGTACAGCAGCCGACAACTGAAAAATTTGGATCAGCTGAAAGAAAATCTTGAACATCTCGCAAGACATAATACTATGAATAATGTTAAGATATGCAGGGTGTCTCAGAAAGAAATTGTTGTGAGGTTTTAAGGGGTCAAATAAGAACAAAACGACGGGTAACAAATGTAGAAAAATGTATTAACAGAAAGTAGACAAATACAATAGAGAGATGTGGAAATTACGTCCGACGAACATAGTTATTGGCACTCGCATTGGCTTACTGCTAAGCCACAATTATCCCTGTTATTTATAGTAACCTGTCGGCGCATTCCATTAGTATTATAGGGTGTATCACCTATAATAGTAATCATATAATTTCTTAATCTAATAATCTGGCAAATTCTCGTTCAAATGATTTCAAATTATGTTAAGAAATAACTTAAAATAACCTGTCTATTGTTTAAGAGCCTTTTCCTTCCAATTAATGCCATTCCTATACGGGAAAATACCTATATATAAATACGTTGTTCCTTAATCTTCCGATAGTTATCACCTTACAACACCCCCTGATTTAAATGAGACCGTCTAAATCGTCCAAAATCTAAATCCTAATCATCTGGCGTCGCTTATTCACAGAGTATGCGACTTTTCGATTAATAAAGGAGACAGGAGAGTGCCTGTGGATCTTAAAGATATTTTGGAAAGCTTTAGAAGAATTAGAAATGGCGGGTATAATCGAAAATAAGTAAACGTTCAACGAGGGAATTACCTGCGGTCAAATGAAATAGAAAATAGATAATGTGTCGTTACTATATTGCAACTAATAATAAACAACGTACTCTGGTATTAAGTCCCTGGGGTGCATCACAGACAGTGCTTGATAGATTAGCTTGGAGCGAAGAATTCCACAAATTTAGATGTTTTACTTAGCTAAACTCTAAATGGTTTTGGCCTATGATATCAGGGATTTTACTAAGATAAATAATTTCTAGGGATCATATCTATCTATTCATGTCCCACTCACCCCTCTCTTTCATACTTACTATAATATATTATATAATATATATATATATATATATATATGTATGTGTGTGTGTGTGTTGTGTGGGGGGGGGGGTGTGTTTGTTTGTTTGTTTAGTGATGTATCCATATTTTGCTAATAGTGTAATATATGTACATATATATGTATGTATAATAATAGTAATATATGTTTTCTAAAAGGTTTATTTATATTTGTTTCCTAGTAGCGTAATTATATATATATATATATATATATTATATATATAATATATATATATATATATATATATATTATATATATATATATATATAATGTCATCCACAGACACGTGTTTCGACTTATCAAGTTTCTTCTGTGTGGCTAGACATTTGTAAGCTACCTAAGTTTTCCAGTCCTTATACTATGTAAACCTTTATATATTCGTGTAATATAACACACTTTGCAGTATTGTAAACTCGTTACTAACATTGGCTGTTTTGAGCTAGACTTTTATAGTCAATAGATAAGATGTTAATTAAGCGGAATTACTATTTCTCTGAATTTTTGAGATGAGGTTGGATAATTAGTAAAGTTTGGATTATTCGGACTATTGTCCTCATCTTTATTGTTATCTGTACTACGTTTCGGCCGATGTGCTCTCCGGTCTTCGTCGGGATTTCTTGTTGGACTCGGTAGCCTTCTTGAAATCGGGAATCTTCTTTTCCAACTCGGAAACCTTCTTGTCGTAATCGGGAGTCATCACGTAACTTTGAACCCAACCCATTATTCAATCCATGGGGGTATCCTGTTCTCATTCCGCTAACCAGAGCTGGGATATAGGTGTTTAGCTGTTTAGCTGTGTTAATTATCATTCGATGTTACTGTCGCTCTTGACCACGATTGAACCTGCAGCCTAGAGATAACTTTCACTTAGAATTGTCTTAAACCAACGCCTTTATGCTCTATACTATGTGTCTAATTGCCGACATAATCCAAATAATACTAAATGTAATTACTATTTAAATGATAATGTAACGTAAATATCTAAATGAATTGTTACGTCGATTGTGACATAGTTTCGGTTAAAGACAGATACAGAAATTTCATTAGAATAAGATCGGTACTATTGAATGAAATAAACATATATGTAAGAGGAATCAAAATCTGAATATTGTATTTTAGATCAGATTAAAATATTCCAAATTCTGGTCAAATTACATTACTACAACCATGTTTATTTAATAATGTTTATTTATATATAAATAAATGTTTATTTAAAAATATTTTCATATATATTTTCATATATATTTTCAATATATATATAATATATATTTTCAATATATATTATTCAATATATATATTTTCATATATATTTATTTTCATATATATTTATATATAAATAAATGTTTATTTAATGAAATAATTACATATTTGTAATAGGAATCAAAAAGTATCTATATTATTGATCTAGAGGATATCGAACTACTATCAAATACGTCATGCCTTTAATCGTTATGCCTTTATGCACTTTCAACCAAATAGTAGTATCATAATAATTATTTAGCTTTGTATCTTAGTCGATAGAGCGTCCACCTGGCAACCACAAGGTTCTTGGTTTGATACCGGCCCTCGCCAACTGAGCGTATGAGTATCAGAAGGATCTGTGCGGTAAAGTAAAGGATGGTAGGTGTGGCGCTCCACGTCAGACGCCAAAACAGTCTTCTTGCTCTAGCGCTAGTGAAAAGAGTATATACTCTTTCGCTGTCTGATTGACAACGACGACTTTAATTTATTACTTAAAAAGTACTATTAAATACGTCATACCTTTAACAGTTGGTCTATATGCCCTATCAACCAAATAGTAGTTATACTATCTTTTTAGCTTTGTATTTCTTATCTACTATATCTATGGACATTAATGCGCATGTCCCAATCCTCATGAATACGGAAGTATTATGCTGACTCAGTTGCCTTATACCACTAGCAGTGGTTTACCTTCTTCACGTCATGGCGAGTATTGTATTTTGTTTGTTATAAAGATTCAATTTCCTTTCCAACCTCCGTTTGGTTATTTCTCAATTATTAACCTTTGTTAGGTGACAATAGTATTTTACTTAACCAGTACTATTATATACGTCATAACTTTTAAACGTTACCCAATACGCACTTTCGGCCAAATTGTAATATTACTATAATTGTTTAGCTTTGTATATAACTTAACTAGTACAATTAAATACGCCATACATTTAACCGTTAGTATATATGCACTTTCAAGCAAATAATAGTATTACTATAATTGTTTAGCTTTGTATATAACTTAACCAGTACAATTAAATACGCCATACATTTAACCGTTAGTATATATGCACCTTTCAAGCAAATAGTAGTATTACTATAATTGTTTAGCTTTGTATATAACTTAACCAGTACAATTAAATACGTCATACATTTAACCGTTAGTATATACGCACTTTCAAGCAAATAGTAGTATTACTATAATTGTTTAGCTTTGTATATAACTTAACCAGTACAATTAAAATACGTCAATACATTTAACAGTTAGTATATACGCACTTTCAAGCAAATAGTAATATTACTATAATTGTTTAGATTTGTAATAAATTAACCAGTACATTAAATACTATACATTTAACAGTTATATACACGCACTTTCATCAAATAGTAGTATTACTATAATTGTTTAGCTTTGGTATATAACTTAACCAAGTACAATTTAATACGCCAAACTTTAACTGTTAGTATAAATACGCACTTTC
>CM042141.1:139064355-139134355 GCA_023376005.1 Doryteuthis pealeii
AAAGAGATGCTTCTTGTTAACTAAGGACTTACTTTGGGCTGATTTTGTTTTTCAATCAAATTGAAATTAAAGGACAATTTTTTTTTACTTGAATTAAGTTTTGTATTTTATTTAGGCCCGCAATGATTCTTTTTCTTTGTCCGCGCGTGAGAACCAGCCTCAGAGCAAAACGTCCAAACTCCTTGACCGGCCCAGGCGGGAATCTCAGAAACTGTCCACTTCTCACTCGGGCTCCCTTTCCCTCCCCTTCGGCAATTACGCAAAATTTACCAATTGCTTTGATAATCAAATCAGTTTAAAAAACAACACACGCACACGCACTCCAAACATTTTACGTAAATAATCAGGGCCACTCAGCCCCCCATGGTTTCATCGTCCATGCCCAATTGTATGTAACAACAGGAGACCGGTATATTTAATTGTGTATATACAGGCTGTTCGGGATAATTTTTGATATATTTTATATTTGGTTATTTTTCTCCATGGTTGGGGGTATTGACGCACACTAACGTACCATCTAAAAGCCTGTACCCTTTTTCATCTCGTATACGTGATGACAGAGAGAATGATGATGGACCCACCTGTATCATGGAAGAGAATAACTGTATGCATGATGATCTGCGCGGCCATCAAAATAAGGAACAATTATGGTTGCTGCCCAATGCTTCCTGAACAAATATAAAAACAATGCAGGCATGAACTGGAGGAATTTTCATTGGGGACTTACGAAGTCTGTGGCTAGAAGAAAGCAATTTAATAGACGAGCTGTTGCGTTCTACAGCAGATTTCCTCTCGAAGGTCTGCAGGAAAACGTGTTTGGAGGACTCTGCAAGATTTTGCCATGTGGAGTTGCTAAACACTGTAGTCCGAGTTTTAGATAACAAGGGGTAGCCAATGGTAGGCCATATTTATTGCAGGCAGGATTCGACCAGCTGCCACAAATAGGTTTGTCGACGGAATTTTTACGATCTATCTCTCCAGTCCAATGTTTGGCCTCCCAAACTCCCCCGCAGAATCTTAACCCATGGATTATTATGTATGCTGGGCCCCTGTTGGGAAAGACACCATTCAACGTGCCAGTTACTAACAAAGCTAAGTAATCGACAGAATTCAGGTAATTTTTTGAGACTCTTCCGCAGTGAAATCTGTAACATCCAGCTTGCCCATGTTACAGAGTAGGATTGAAGGCTGTGATCGAGCGCTAATGGCTGTAATTTGAGTTAAAAATTTTGACAATAATGTTATTTTCCGAGCTGCTGAAATTTTCTTACAATCCATTAAATTTGTAGTGCCAAAGCACTTTTTTTTTTCCTTATGAACTCTCAATTTTCTCCCGACACCCTGTTATTTATTTGTCGTTAATTGTTCTAAGTTTACCCAGACATATATACGTAGCACAAGGCCACTCCATAAATATGTATAAACTGGTTTCAGTCTATTTCAGACAATGGGGAATTCATTTCATAGATGATGAAATTAAATTAGGAGCGGAACGGATTACAAACTCGTATGTTCAAGTACCACTTTCATAACCATTTTTTTGCCAATATCGTAACAATATATTTTCGCCGATATTTTTTCATACTGATATTTTTCATAGCCTTTGGAAATATTTTATAATTCACAACATGCAAAAATCCTCCAAAAATAGAAGAAATCTTTTAAACACTCCTCGAAGCAAACAATAAAAATATTTTTTGTGATTTTGACAGCCACCTAAATATAAAAATGTTTTTATTTCCCTATTTCGCACTTCACCATAAGGTGATAACCATTTTAATTAGATAATGCTTCGAAATAAGCAAAAATACGAAAATGCTTAGCAGCTTTTAATTATAAATTGAAAAGTGTTTTTCTTTTCTCGAGAGAATACCACAGTCTTATACTAAATTTGGTAATGTCATTATATGCTTTTTTATGGAAAATTTTTCAACGTAAAATTGGGTTTCTCTCTGTTATCGGGGAAAGAAATAGTTCTCTTTCGACGGGGGTCACTCTAAAAAAATCCCCATACAGTAAAAGACTTGAGGGAACACCCGGTAAATCTGGGTTTCGTTGGTGTGGTTAGGCAGAATTAAGCCAGGCAGACCCATTCCGCTCTAGGTCACAATGTTTGAGTTTTGGCGATTAAGTTATAAGTATAAGTTAACTAGAGTAAGGATGACGTGCGAATGTTTGACGCTGTTTGGCTTCTGATAGCCGAACAGTGCAACAAGGCGAGGTTGGGGAAAAGGATAGTAGGAGGAGAGAGTCGGTTCAGAGATTTTGTAATGAACTGTTACACTTATTTAATGCACCGTTAATTTATTCTAGCTGCATTTCAATTATTGTTTCTGTTAATTCATGTTGAAGTCAGATTTCCACAATTAATGAATTTGGGTGACGTGTGAAAGGACTGACTTGTAAGATTCCTGATTCGTTCAACAGGATGAAAGTTAAAAAACAGATAGAGAGAGAAGGGAGTCTTGTCTAAAGTTTTTTTGGAGGAGTCGAAGCAGAAGATTCTGGCTGAGTGTTTTGAAGAGGACAGAGTGACGAGAGTATGCAGTCCCTTTCTTCAAAGGCATTTTTACTTGGGTTTAGAATAAAATACATGGGCCTCTGAGAACAAATAACAATGTCTGGTGATCGTTATTAAGAAAATGCAGCGGACAACAAGTACATCTCGAGAAGATCCCAAAGTAGAGAGAAGCCAGCTAGCCAATAACAACTACTGGTGGAAATTTGTTTATTAGGGTTCAAATGTCAGTGCAATACTTTTTTTTTTCTATCTCGCCTATCTCTTTCATATATATATATATATATAATATATATATATATATATATATATATTATATTAATATATTATGAATTTTTGATATATTGAAAAAACAAAGATATTACAAAATGCACGGGATCATCAGGAGAGAATGTGCAAACTGTTTTCGGGGCCTTCCTCTCAACGGTTGTAAAAAGCAACATCCCCCCCTCACTGATGTGGAGGTCCGCCTTCGAATATCTGTTATCGGACCGCATGTGGATAGGTCTTCAACAAAAATAAGACGGGATTTGAATCACCGTAGTGCGGTCGATACAGATATTTCCGAGGGACCCTCACATCAGTGAGGGGGACGGTGTTGCTTTTTAAAACCGTTAGAGGGAAGGCCCCGAAATGGTTTTTGACATTCTCTCCTGATGATCCCATGCATTTGTAAACATCTTTTGTTTTTGAATATATCAAATTCCAACTGGTCGGATAATTCCATTTTATTTCATATATAATATATTATATATATATATATATTATATTATATGTATATATATATGGAGAGAAGAGCAGAGAGAGAGAGAGAGAGAGAGAGCGAGGAATAGATCCAGGAAGACGTTCATGAAATCACTTTTATTTATTTGTTTAATTTAAATATTGTAATAGTTAAGTATATTATACATTAGCTGAGAAGTACATGTAGACGTTGGGTCTCTCTCTCTCTCCTGCTCTCTCTCTCTCTCTCTCTCTCTCATTCTCTCTCTTTATAATATATATATATGAGAGAGAGAGAGAGAGAGAGAGAGAGAGAAGAGAGAGGAGAGAAATACAGCAGAATAGTTTTTGTATTAATCGTGTCATCCATTGAGATAATATATATTATATATATATATATATTTGTTCGGACTTTTAAACCTCTAATACCGGTTATTGCAAGAGTTAAAACTTAAAGAAGAAAATCTTCGCACGATTAATCGATTGCTTAAGGAAGTCCGAAGAAGAAAGGAATTTAACTCTTGAGATTCAAATAACAATTTCTTTTCATCCATTCTGTTCCATGCTAAAATGCCGGTTCTTATGCGACCAACTAATTCGCTGTCTGATTCGGATCACTAGAGAACCAAGCTCACACGACCTTGCGCAGTTCAACTTCGGTGGATATCAGAGAATTGTAAATAAAAAATAAAAAAAATCATGGTAAAGATATACCAATCAGATTCAGATTAAATACTAAATGCTGACGGCTATTAACTATGTAGATTCTGTCTGGGTGGTAAGTAAAAGTGCATGCCTCAGTGTAATGTGGCACATTTAGTTTTTTGAAGAATCTCACATAAATTTGACATCGTATTCCCAATTCCAACATGTTCATGGGATTTTCTGCAGATGGATATGCTGGAACCATTATATATATATACTAGCAAATATATGCACCCTCCGGGTGCAAGTATTTTAGTTAAATTTTATAATAAAATATCATATTAAATTAGAAAGGCTAATGAAACTGAATAAGAATGTAGATAAAAAGATTTTGAACAGAGGGGGTATGATTGAAAAAATAGAACAACTTTGAAACTAACTCTTCCATCATTTTCCCTTATGCCCGTCTTTCATTGGTAAATTTGCCTAATTCAACTGTACAGCTAAAATAGGAAGTAAAGAATAATATTACAGTTATTTCTTCTTGTTAAGGGATTTCTTTTAAGATTTATTGAAGAGATTTTTGCTCATATTCAATAAGATAAAACCAAACAATTAGAAATCAATAATACTAAGCCACATAATATTTATCAAATCAATTTTTTAAGATCAATATGCAAATTAGCCTTCCCTTCATACTGTAAACCTCTATTTTTTGTTGTATATATAAAATACAATTGCATGTTATTAGTATGCAAATATGGTCAACAGTGTAAGTAATGTAAAACAATTTTATTTAATAATTGAGGTTTAAATAAAAATAAATCATGGAGAATATGATGTAAATAACGAAAGGAATTGTGACTTGTATAGTAATATAGTTTTTCGGTTACAGACAGACAAACCCACAATCTCCATTATAATAATAATAATAATAATAATATATATATATATTATATATATATATATATATATATATATATCTTTAATTATAATGGAGTCACTGCTGCACGATGTTTTGTAGAACTCGGTGTGGATATCACCCCATTGTATAAAAAAATTAGTACCCAACAAAGTATATATATATATATATATATATATATAATACTTTGTTGGGGTACCAATCTTTTTTATACAAGGGTGATATCCACACCGAGTTCTACAAAACATCGTGCAGCAGTGACTTGTTCATTCACCACAAATTGCCCCCCCACCTTGTGCAAAGACCGGATATATAAGAACGAACTTGCCCGTTTCCAGAGCAAATGCAGCATCTGACGATACAATTCATTTGTGAATGAAAAGGCCTTAGATACCATGGGTATCATGATTATGGACCATTTCCACTCGTGGGAATCTGAGGCCCACCGATCTTCTTCAGACCACGTTTTATTTTATTAAGATTGGCAAATGGCCAAATGGAAATGGTCCATAATCACGATACCCATGGTATTTAAGGCTTTTTTATTCACAAATATATATATATATATCTTATTATAATGGAGATTGTGTGTTTTTCTGTCTGTAACCGAAACTATTACTACTCAAGTCACAATTCCCTTAGTTATTAATGTCCCTTTCTCAATGATTTTATTTTAATTTAAACCTCAATTATTAATAAAATTGTTTTACATTATTAATACTGTTAACCATATCTACATACTAACAACATGCAATTATATTTATATATACAACAAAATAGTGGTTTACAATGTGAACGGGAAGGCTAATTTTCATATTGATATTAAAAATTTGATTTTAATAAATATGTGCTTAGTATTATTGATTTCTAACTGTTTGGTTTTTATTCTAATGAATAAAGCAAAAGTCTCTTCAATGAATCTTAAATGAAATCCATTAATAAGAAAAATAACTGTCATTTTATTCTTTACTTCCTTTTTTAACTAAATACTTAAATTAGAAAAAATAACAATGAAAGACGAGAGTGATGGAAGAGTAAGTTTCAGTTGTTCTATTTATCGATTATACCTGCCCTCTGTTTCAAATCTTTTCATTCTGCATTCTTATTTAGTTTAATTAGCCTTTCTAATTTGATATGATATTTTATTACATTAAAAACTTAAATACTTGCACCTGGAGGATGCATATATTTGCTAGTATATATTATATATATATATATATATATATATATATATATATATATATAATAATGTGGTTTCTGCATATTCTCTATTTTAGTACATTTCTTCTCCGTTTTGAGATGGCTATCTGAAGATAATGGGCTCATTTATGGGGTTAATTGCCGGAATTGATTTATAATAGCCAAATGACTGTATCTTGAGTTTTTATTTTTTATTGAAATTGTAAATATTGCTCTGTATATAATTAATATATTGTGTGCGTATGTGTGCATGTGTATGTGTGTGTGTGTGTATGTGTGTTTGGTAAAGAGGATCATTCCATATGTAGTTTAACGCTAAGTGTTTAATAATTCGCTTGAAGGATTGTGTTTATATTTGTTTGGTGGTTGGTTTTGAAGGCTATCACAATGCAAGTGTAAAGAAAAATAAGGTAACTATGGTGTTGTTTGTTAACTTGTAATTTTTTATTCTTAATATTTCGAGATAAATCTCTTCGACAGAATATTTCTGAAACTGAAGCTGTTGCTAGCGATCGTCCATTTTATTTTCTGTCATATCTTTCAAATTCCCTGCATGTGTATGTGTGTGTAGGGGGGGGCGGTATGTGTTTTTTATGTGTGTGTGTTTGTTCAACAATGTCTGATTATCATTCCAGGTTTGGCTTACCCTTTATCCAGCATTAGCCTGTTTGTTTATTTCTGATGTGTGTGTTTTGAGTGTGTGTGTGTGTGTGTCTGTTAGATAATATCTAATTATCATTCCAGGTTTAATCTACCTTTTTTGTTTTAATATTAAGCAGTGGCCTGTGTGTGTGTGTGTGTGTGTGTGTGTGTGTGCGTGCGCGTGTGTATGTGTGTATGTCTGTGTATGTGTGTGTTTGTGTGTGTGTGTGTGTAATTTCCATGCCAATTCATTCACCTGCGTCTGTATTGGATCTTGCCTTTGTGTGTGTGTGTGCGTGTGCGTGCTTGTGTGTGTGTGTGTGTGTGTGTGTGTGTGCGTTTGCATGTTCTTAAGACACAGTTCATTTCTAAATTACACACACACATGAAAGTGTGGTGTGTGTGTGTGTGTGTGAGAGAGAGAAGAGAGAGGGAGAGAGAGAGAGAGAGACATACATACATACACATTGCCTTTACATATTTGCCTTGGGTGTACGAGTTTGTTGGGTGTTTTTGTTTGGGTTTGTGCTTGCCCATATACGCTTGTGGTGTGTATGTGTTTCTTGATTTTAGAAAAGGTTAGAATGAAATTGATTTTATCAAAAAAATTGTACTTATAGATTCTGCTAGATTTTTATTTACTTATTTATGTACTTTTGAATTATATATATTGTGTGTATGTTTATTTAATATATATATACATACGTATTGCCTTTATTTGTTTTCCATGTGTGTGTATGTTTTGTTGGGTTTATGTGCGTCTGTGTGTGTGTGTAATGTGTGTGTGTGTGTGTGTGTGCGTGTGCGCGCGTGTGTGTGTGTGTGTGTGCCTTACCCATGTGCGTTTGTGCGTATGTGGGTGTTGGATTTTTTAAATGTTAGAATAAAACTAATTTCTAACAAAACTATGATTATAGATTCTGTTAATTTGGTCTTAAGAGGTTAAGGTAAAAAGGTAGGCTAACACTGTAACTTCTGTGATTTTTTTATTATATATATATATATATATATATATATATAAAGTAAAGTCATCGGGGCGGCCTAAAGTCGGTATCAGCCAGTCAGCCTATCCCCTTTTCAATAGCGCTAGACAAAGGAGATTGTTTTTAGCGTCTGAGATGGGGCGCCACACCTACCATCAGCTCCTTACTTTACCGCACAGGTCCCTGTGCTACTCATACGCTGAGTTGGCGAGGACCGGTATCGAACTAGGAACCTTGTGGTTTCTAGCCGAACGCTCTACCGACTGAGCTAACCCGGCCCCTAGTATGTGGGTGTTGGATTTTTAAAATGTTAGAATAAAACTAATTTCTAACAAAAACTATGATTATAGATTCTGCTAATTTGGTCTATAAGAGGTTAAGGTAAAAGGTAGGCTAACACTGTAACTTCTGTGATTTTTTAATTATATATATATATATATATATATATATATATATATATATATATATATATTATATTATCCATAGCCAGATCACATGCATTGATTATTAAGAAAATGGCAAGGGAAATTCATATTCTTTTATATAAGGTCAGTTATTTAATTAAAATTATCTTGTTATAATGGGGATATGCTGTTTGTGGCGAATTAAGTTATGAATTGCATAGATTTAACAGAGTATTTCATTTATAGTCAAATTTATTAATATCTAGAGTAAATCTTATTTATCAACAACTAGTGTGCATTGGCTTGTGAATGTATACTTATACTTACAGGGTACTTGTCTATCGATGTGGGGGTGTTTTGCATTTTTCTTCTCGTATGTTTGTTGCATTATGAATTCTCCATTGCACATGTGAATGCTATTGTGTGTGTGTGCGCGAGTGTTTGTGTGTTTGTGCGTGTACGTGTGTGCGTTAGTTGTGATCTAATGGGGGTTTATTGTATTATGAACTCTGAGTTCGGTTTTACTATTGATCCCTGGGCGCAATTTAGCTATCAGTAGCACATCCTTAATTCGAAGGTTGCCTAGATTTTCATAGCTGGCCTCAATTTTGACTGTTATGCTTTTCTTCGTGTTACTGCATTTAACCAAGTCTTTGCGGAATGTGGATGCGTGTGTGTGTGTAAATGTTCCTTGACCCTAATGTGTAGTGATTTATTGATGTAGAATCGGATGCATTTGTTACATTGCGTGCGATATACCACGTTCACTTCATGGCACATAGCTGTGCCGCGGATAGGGCAGCTCAACAGTGTGCAACTAGTGGTGTCCCTGTGGCGGTTTTTGGAGAGTTATCTCCGAAGTGAATGTCCGTAATGGACAAGTTGTATGTCCAGGCCCTCCTTCCGGATCGCCTTGCGTATTGCTGCCGTTGTACTCTCATTGAAGTGTGGTAACCTTAGGAAGCAGGTATTAGATATGACATGGCGTTTTAGGCCTTCCGTTTGCTTATGCCATTTTGTGACTGAAGCGGGGTAACCGTTGGCTTTCAGTACGGACATGAAATGTATGGTGTGTGTGATCTGGTCCTGCCTCATGCTGCCTTTGCTCCGGAAACGGGTCAGTTCGTTCTTTGATTTGGGGTGAACGAATAAGTCTCGCTGCCCGATGTTTCGTAGAACTCGGTGGTGATATCACCCTTGTCTAGTATTTTAAGTCGGAAATCCAGCAGTGATAATGCTCCTGTGCAGTCTGGGTGTTCGATGTAGAAATGTATGTTTTTTGTCGATATTGTTGAATGTTGTTGCGATTTTGTTGGCTTTTTCATGGGAGAATGTGATAATGATTATATCATCTATATATCTGGTGAAAAAGGCAAAAGAGTAGCTATTGTTAAGTGGCTTGTCCATGTAAACCCGATAGGCTGGATCCCATCGGCAGGCCCTTTATTTTTTTTTTTTATGTTCGCCCATAAAACGTAAAGTATCTGCTGTCCACGACGATGGATAGTAATTGCTGTATGACTGATGGGGTGAGGTTGTATATATATATATATATATATATATTATATATATATATATATATATATATATATATATAATATATATAAAGGTGCGTCATAAACGTATCGAAATTGAAGGTGTATTTACCAAGCTATAAATGAAATATGAATGGAAGGTTAATCTTTTCAGAATACAAGATGTGTCAAAAGTACAAAAATCTTGATACATTTTTGACACGCCATACATATACACACACAGACACAGACACGGACACACACACACACACACACACATACAAACACACACGTACATATATGTGTTTGTGTGTGTGTGTGTGTGTATGAAAGTATATTTGAACTCTTGTCCCCGATTCCATTTCTTACGACGATAACCATTAAGCTAAATGTGTCACATATATTTGTTTACGTATATATGCATGTGTGTGAGTGTGTGTGAAAAAGTAATCGTTCTTAGAAATATTGTTACATCTAAGAGATGTTTTTAGCAAAATTAACTGAAGCCCTAGATAAAATATTAATGCCTTTCTACAAACAATTAGCAACCCACACTTGAAAACTCTAGATACCTCTGATATATATTTTATTTATTCTGTCCGAAACTCTCTTACTTCTGTGAAGATTATGCCCTCATCGTACTCTAACCCCCCCCCCCCGACAGTGCCCGAGTCTAATTGGCTAATTATGATTTCACTACAAACGATGGCAGCCAATCAGAAACTGAGAAACATAAATTGAGTATCATCAACCAAATTCAAAGTAACGATAAACAACATACAGTCGGAATTAATTTTTCTTACCACGTTTCTTTCGTTTAGAACTTGGTGGCTTTGGGTGGCAGGCAGCTTTACAAAACCAGAACCACCAACGTCAAGACTATCTTTCACTTCGGAGGTTTGATAGAGTTAACATTGCCAGCTCTGTCTACGTGACAGGGGGTTCCTTGCCCCAGTAACGTCGTGTTGTAAAACACAGCAGAAGACTTGCTCAACTCGTAAGTTTTTAACTTTCTCCTAAAAACAACAACTACAATAAATTTATCTGCATAAAAAAATCAATTTACAAGTTAGTATTTTATTTTATACAGCTGTAAGAAAGGTTCAAAGTTATATATACTTTGAATACAAAACTCCGACGAAGGTTGACAGACAAAAACATTTAACATAGTACAGCACATGGATATGACGAGATACAAAGTACATAGGTAAAAAGAGTTACATATATAACGGTAAATAGATAAACACACATTCATGAATGGTACAAGATATACAAAAAGTACAGACATGAGACTAGGGATAGTCCATGCTGTGAATAACTTACAGTAATGTAAGGGGGCGGAGCCCCAACGAGAAGGAGTAGACCAAAATCTACCCCATGTGTCTCGTGGTTACTGGAACAGGAAAAGAGAGAAATAAGCCTTTTGAACCAGCCGCTTAAATACTATCTCCCCTAGCGGGCACCAGCAAATTAAACCGGGCAGACAACTCTCCCAGGCAAATACAAAACCAACGCTACACAGCTATGTATAAGCTTCTTGGTATATTCTGTTATTTTTATTTGTCTACCCTATAAAGTTTGTTCAGTGAATAAATATTGTTCTTGTTAATTCGTTGGGAATTGTTTTTACATATATATGCATACGAGAATATACATTGATTTATTTAACAACCCATCCACACGAACAGGATATGACACAATGCAAATTTATGAAGTGGATTTTAACAGGTTTGAATTCAAAGATTTCTTTCTCCTCGTCTGGTTGCCTAAACAAGGTTAAAGAGTTCAGTCTGTCGTAGTATTTATTGACTGATCGAGGGAAAATAGTTGTGTTTATACATTTCCAAAGAGTAAGTGAAATGCAAACAGCATAGTCACGGACATGATCTCACATAGTCGGGTCCCTTTTTTATGACTCTAACCATTACACCACGCACCTCTATACGAGGTATACCTTTTACTATACACTCGCTTAAATAACAAAGTGTCCGGGTTTGTTCAATTACAACTAAAAATGATAGCAAACCGACAAACTTTCGAAGATGACTTTTACACGCAATATCAATCCTGATCTTCTATTTATTTGAATAGTTGAAACTCAGATTTTAATTTTATTTTTAAATAAGTCCCACTGTTTACTCCGATTGAACTATAAGTCAATTCTCTCATCTCTATACGTACATTAACATCGCTTTCTGTGGATGAGATATTTCTACGTAGGTACGTGAATTGTTCCACCGAGTTTAGTCTTACCGTCGAGTGTGGATATGCCTTCTTCATATTTAAACAGTCATGAAAATCTGATCTTACTGACAAGTTAAAGCGATAATTTTGTCCAAGCTGTAATTGTATCAGTGCTACTATATGACTGCACCACTTGTAACACTTAGGTAACCCACGAATTATGTAACACAAAGATGACCTTCACACGCTACTCCCGATCTTCTGTCTATTAGAATAGGTGAAACTCATAGTTCAATGATAGTAAACAGTTTGTTTCGTGAATTGTTTAAAAATAACGTTAAGATATAAATCAATTAGGTTATTTCGTAACCCATGTTTTGAAATTATTTTTAACCTTGAGAACATTCCTCGCATTCCTTCTATGATTGATAATTATTGGCAATAACAACGACATTTGTAGCTGTAAACAGTAAACATCTTCATAATGTTATAAATTGAGTTATCAATTCCATAAATATCACCAGCTTCATAGGTATGAGAGCACCGGTTATCCTCAGATCATGATGAGATGAGATGAGCAGGTACTCGAAGCATGATAAAGTATGCCAGACTAAACACAGCTTGATAAATAACAATATCATTAAAATATTTTCTTATGAACAGAATACTTATTAGAACGGAGAAAACTACGAAATTATAATTATAATGTTTCATTTATTCCAGAAGCTGAACATGAATATTAAAATGTGCACTTGTTCCGTGGTCATGTAAATTCACTATATATATATATATATATATATATATATATATATATATATATATATATATATATATATATATATATATATATATATATATATATATATATATATATATATATATATATATATATATATATATATATATATATACGAAGGTTGATAAAAAAGTAATGTCATTTTGTTTAGGACAGGTATAATTACCAACACAGTAACATGTATCATACATTAAAATGAAGAAAAACAGAATTAATTTTTTTTTAATTAAAAAAAAGTTTTTACATATTATAATTAAATCACAGAGTTGAAAGAAAATCTGTGAAAATCTATATTCTTTAAAAGAAGGATAACAGTTTTTACTACAATAGCATTAAATATCAATGAATTAAATACAATATTTCCGTCTTAAAAATGAACAAATAATGTTAAAAGGCATTAAATTATAAACAATCAAGAGAATGAGAGGATAAGGATTAACTCTTTTAATAAATTATTGTTAAGTCTTAGAGTATTAAGATCTTTTACTACTGCAGCTGTGAAAATAAATAATTTACTATGTTGTATTACAATAAAAGCAGGCCTCGGGTGGTCATATAAGCTTTATTTTTACAGTTAATAACCCAACCTTTGTTCTAGCATTAACTAAAACTAAAATCAGTGTTTCTTTACCTCGTTCACAGTACAACAGTTAATCTTCATGTATAAATCTTATCTTCAAGTTTATTTACATATTCTTTTATCTCAGTAAGACTTTTTTTAAATTTTTTTATTACCTGGTTTCATTATTAGGTTGTAAAATTCTGTTGATTGTTCATTGGGCAACTTCTTCACCACAGATTTCAGTTCCTCGAACCCTCTTTTATGGAACCGAAGAGAGGCAAACATTATTCCAGTGACAAGGAAGTGAGATCTCTCGCAAAGGCATGACCCCCCCACCCCCAGAAAATCAATAAAATTTTACGAGGCAGGGATCCATGCTCTCATTTGAAGATGGAACATTGCTATTGAGAGAAACAGAGACTAGAGAATTAGTGATCCACAGAGGACCAGCTTCCTTTTGAAGTATGATATATGTTACTCTGTTGGTAATTATACCTGTCCAAAACACAATAGCATTACTTCTTGACTCACCCTCATATATATATATATATATATATATATATATAGATGGGAGAATATGTGCTTAATTGAAGTCAAACCTATTTTTTTTTTAAAGTTAATTCATTAATGATTAATTAGGCGGGATTTAACTACTTAAATGTAAGGCTAAACAAATCGAGAAAAATCAATCTCTGAATGTACATTTCGACCTACATTTTAGAGATTGATTTTTCTCGATTTGTTTAGTCTTACATTTAAGTAGTTAAATCCCGCCTAATTAATCATTAATGAATTAACTTTCAAAAAAAATTAGGTTTGACTTCAATTAAGCACATATTCTCCCAAATATTGTCGGCTGAAAATAGCTATATTTGTTTACACACACACACACACACACATATATATATATATATATATATATATATATGGGTGTGTGTTTATGGTGAGGATAAAGGAAAAATGGATAAAAAGGGATAACTCAAAACAAATAGATGTGGAGAGAGATATTTCTTTCCGCATTCAGCGGTACTTCTTCAGTTAATAAATTGACTGAAGAAGTACCGTTTTTTATCCATTTTTTCCTTTAACCTTACCACATTCTATCGGATTTACTCCGACCCTCCTATCTTCATATATATATATATATATATATATATATATATATATATATATATATATATATATATATATCTGACTATGGGGTCATGAGGTCTAATTGTTATCGTCATGGGAAATGGACTGGCTGATACATTCTTTTTAGATTGATTTATGGTAAGAAAAAAAGAAGAAAAATTGTTATAGAATATTTTTGATTTACAACGAAGCAGATGTTCATATTCAATGAAGACGTTATTCATTTCGACGTGGTTGCGTTTTATTCGAATTTTTTTTTTGTCTGCCTCAAAAATGTAAGTCTTTTTTAAAAAGTACTTGATAATGTGATAGAAACTGAAGAGAAATAAGTACGCTCTGTAAAAAATAGATCTGTCCTGTGAAAAATGTGCCATGCACGTGATGAATAAGGAGAAAATAGTAATCATGGACGGGACATAACTACCAAATAAGGAAAATATAAGAACACTTGGAGGGTATGAGAATTAGAAATACTTAGGAATCCTAGAAGCGGACACCATCAAACCAAGGCCGAGTAAAGAACAAATTAAAAAAGAATACCTGAGAACAATAAATTCTAAAAACCGACTCTGCAGCACAAATTCCATTTAGGGAATATATGCCTGGTCCGTCCCCATTATAAGATACTCTGAACCCTTCTTAAATGGACCAGAAAGGAATTCCGACAGATAGACCAAAAATGTTAATGACTATGGAAAAGGCATTACACCCAAGAGATAATAGAGACTAATAATGTGTATTTATAAGAGTGGAAGGCAGTAGAATTGTTGCCAACATTGAGGTTTGTGTTGGTGCCAGAATTTAAGGACGCCAAAAGGAACAAGGAAAGGTTAATTACGGCTGCCATTAACAGTAACTGAATCATATGGACAAGAAAAATAAACACAAGAAAACAGAAATGAGAAGGAAAGCAATTATATGGTTATTTCAAAAGACAAATTGGGCAGATTGCACAAGCAAAATCATGAGCGCCTTATTTTATCATACACTGAGTTGACGAGGATCAGTATCGAATCTGGAACCTTATGGTTCAAAGTTGGACGCTCTACCGACTGTAAGTGTTGGTTTTTATACGTAATCTAATGATATTATATATTGCGTGTAATTCTTCATTAGTACCCACAACCCTTCATTTAGCTTGATTTCTCGGAAGTAGTAACCATGAATATATGAATTAGTAAAGACAGTAAAGTATTGTTCTAAGGTTGGGTATTATTCTAAAGCAAGTCGACTGATTTCTGTGTTTGATATTTCTTGAACAACTTCAAAAAGAATCAAATGTCTCGGTCATGATGACAGGTTAAATGATGGACATCAACAACACCCGGCCAATGAAATCCATGAATGACATCAAGTCACGTGGCTATTGATCTGTTGTCACTGATTTTCCGATACAGATGTTTAAGATGCCAACACTAATCGTCGAATTCTTTTGTTCTCAACGGAAATTGACCAATGAAAGAAAAGATAAAACCTTTTGAGATGCTATCGGAAATATTTCGTTTCGGTGAAGGACTGAAATCTGATTCCCTTCTGACCAGTTAAGAAACTTATGAAGGCAAACTATGATATATTGACAATGTTGTTTAAATCATCATCCTCATCATGTTGCGCTGGTAGTATGGATATCCATGACAATCTGTCGCCAACCGTCCCTTCGAATTGGCAAATATCAGACTGAGGAGGCAACAAAATGCCGGAATAAATTTCTATCTGTACCAATGTATGCATTTATTCATTTATCTATTCATGATATTCCGTATATGTTAAGATATATACGCACATCTTTAAATGTACGTTTGAGTTCTCAATTTTTAAAAAAATCCTATCAAATAACACTTTATATCATACACATATACAAGGTGTGTCAAAAAAGTATCGATATTTTTTGTACTTTTTACACACCATTTATTCTGAAAAGAAGAGTAACGTTCCATTCAATCTTCATTCCTATCTTGGTAAATCCAGCTTTGAAATCTGTATTTTTGACACACCTTGTATTCTGAAATAAATTAAAGTTACATCTATTGTTCATTCCTATCTTGGTAAATACTATCTCGATACTTTTTTGATACAACTAGTATATATATATATATATATATATATATATATATATATATATATATATATATATATATATATATAATCATTCTTTTATCTGTGTCGTTGTCAGTTGTTGACGTCCATTCTAACCCGGGCGCGGCATGTGATTAAATTTCTTTGTGGATTCTAATCATTTCTTCAAGCGATTCATTAAATTTCACACGCGTTTGTAAATGAAATTTTAATTTTATTTTTACTTTTAGTTTTTTTTTTTTCTAAATCAATTTCTTTTTTGTAGATAAATGTATTTTGTCCACTCGTCATCGTCTTCTTTTTCTCACTTTCTCATATTATATATTTCTTCTTAATCTTTTCCTTTGAAAACTTTTCCATTTTTTTTGTTTTCATCTTTTTCAAACATTTCGCATTAATTACTTTTCTTTTTATGTTTTTTCTTTATTATTTTCTCCATTATATCGTCTTTTTATCTTGTGATTAAATAGTTAGGACGACTTTCAATGTTTACTATCTTAACATTCTGTTAGGGGAGAGTTATCTCCCCTAACGAACGATTGACACTTCTTTGAAAAAAAAATCATTTAGTATCAGACAACAAAGTGACTGCTTGACAACACACAACTTGTAGATAGTTCATTACTTAACCAAACAATCCTGCTGTAACCTGATTGGGGAAAATTTTAAAAGAAACAAATATTGTGTTTTAAAATATGTATTTCACTGTTTTTGAATAATTCTGATAATTTCGAACTGCTGGACTCATCTTTATTATGTATAAACTTATAAACCGTAACCTCGGGCTCTTTTCAGGTGATTTTTTTAAAAATTATATTAAAATAAGTCATTCTCTGCTGATTACGTGAATTCTAACGTGGTTTCGTAGCTGAAGTTCAAGGGAGATCCACGCAGCATAAATGCGACCTAACTCATCGAAAGAAATGTGAGTAGATATCGAAAAAATAAAATGGGAGAAAATTACTTATTCTTCAATTCTTATAATAATAATTGATGGGCATAATTCGATTCGTTTTAATGCAATTAATTCTTGAAATACTGTTCAATCGTTATTTTTTGATAAAGAAAAGATGAAGCTTGTTTCAGTAAATTATTTTGTCCTTAAAACACTTTTGAAAAATCATTTTATTGCCTCTTATAAACAACAAATTTGCATTTAGATTCTCACACGGCTAATTTGTCTCATGATATATATGTATATGTTTACGTTGTGTGTTTCATATATCGTTTCCTGTGAGCGTCCAAGGGTGGTCATGTCCATGGGATTAGCTTCACACTATTAGGCATGGCCTCCCTTCAATAGTAGTTTAAACCAATAAAGTTTTTCTTTTACTTATATATATATTTTTTAATAATGTGTACTACTATTGATTAATAAATTTCTTATTTCTATTTCTTTCTTTCTATTTCTTTCTTTCTATTTCTTATGATGGATCATTGAATCTTACTACATCCTGTTACGACCATTCCATCAACCCTAGTCGTTAAAAATCTAAAGTAAATAGGTTTGGAAATGTAAATTAAACTATTGAATACGTCATCTTCAGGTGATTACCCTGAATTCAAAATTTTTAGGTGGCTGAGATCGTCACTGAAATCGTCTTGAGGATATCTCGTATTGAGTCGTTGCTTAGGTTTTAAAAAAAACATTATACCATTAGCTCCTCACTTTACCACACATATAAATGTTCTACTCATTCGCTGAGTTGGGAAGGGCCGGAATCGAACCAGGAACCTCGAGCCAGACACTCTACCGACTGAGATGAGCCAGCTCTAATGCACTGAGGCAACCATTCAAGGAGAAGGAAATTCTTAACTCAAACCTGTTAAACTCTATTTAAGAAATTGACCTTGTGTCAAATCCTGCTTGTGTGGAGGGGTTAGTAAATATTTAAAGCAGGTTGATTGAATATTGTTTAATTATCTATCTATACATATATAAAGGGCAGTTGTGTGTATATGTATGTCCAGAGGAAACTTTGAAAATAAAGCAATTAACGACAAAGTAAATATATATACACATTAAATTCACCAGGGCTTGGTTTTTGAGCAAAAATAATAAAGATTTGATTTATATTCATGAAGATAATTAAAAGATAAAATTTAAATGATAATAGCATTTTTTTGTTATTTTTTTTTTCATTTAATATCTTAGATAGTAGACATTAACATTTCTTTTCAGAGTAGCTGGATCAATGCAAGTCTATTTTTTTAAATAGATTTAAATGGGGCATCCTACGAGGATTGATTGGTTTGGTTTGGTTTGTTTTGTTTTACGGCATATCAATCTCAGTGGGTCATTTAATGCCGATAAAGTTTTGAAATAAATCAATTCTTAATGGATAATACAATTTTTTATAAATACATTTTTCTATTTAACCCATAGATGGGACCCTAACAGGTATTACCACTCCGGGTTAGAGTGGACCAGGGAGCAATGGTGATGAAGGGGTGCTCCACATTCCCCAAACCTCTAAAACTGGAACCTCACCATCAGATATAGTTTAACGTCATTCCCAGGACATGTAGACCCGCAGCAACCGCCTTCTAGCACCAATTTGATAAAAAGGGATTGGGGCTTGCCATAAGGGCAATAGGTTTGGGAAAATCATATAGGTGCTAGGGCTTGACGTGACCAGCCGATTGATCGGAGGGGGCCTTTCCGACCGCCCGTCTAGCCCAAGATAGGGCCAAAGTGGAGTATTGCATGTCATGAACTGCTCATCCACCCGGGCTCTATCCTAAGATTCACGGGTCGCCACCCACGGCCAACAGGTGGCCCATTGGGGGAGTCTTAACCCTCTGTAGAGGTGCAGTCGGTGCATTCTAACGCCCCACCGACAGGGCGGATCTCGTAATGCGTCGTTGCTTAGGTTTTAATAAAGAACAAAGACGCTATTCTTATTCTTTTAGAGTTCATATGTTATTTTACCTCATAGTAAATATGCATTGGAGAACAGACACCTCATCTTGCGTCTCTTCCCTTCAAACACTCACCCAGACTGCAAAATTATCATAACCCTCACTCCCTCCCCCTGTTCGTCTGTTGGCATCCATTGACCAATTAGAGATCGACGGGTAGCTTTTCATTCGTCATCGCAAAAGTTCTTGTAAATTTCCACTATTATCTTCACGTAACTGAAAATTTGTTTTTTTTCTATCTCCTTAATTGATACTTTAGGTAGCTTTATTTGAATAAATGAAGCTGTAAGCTAACATGCGTATACATTAGCTGTTCAAGTAGAAATACAAATTTGGCGCTTATCTTCAATAAGCTTTCGGAGATCATATGCGGATCATAGTTTTTAACCAAACTACTCCAATGACCAAAGTGTCGAACAAGCCCTAGAATTAGGTAGAACTGGTGACATAAAAGATCATCATTATGTACACGAATATCCATGACAATCTCTCACCAATCTTCTCTATCATTCATTGTCTCCGAGAGGTCCACTAAGCAGACTCCAGTATCCGTGCAGAGCTGGTCAATGTAGGTCCTTACTGGGTGGCCCACATTAGCATTTGCATGTGCTGGTTTCCACAGGAAACAGTTGCTTATGATTTTGTCTTTGCTTCCTCAGCAGTGCCCAACATGATTTGTTCGTCTCACTCTGATGGTTTGTGAGATAGAGGGCAAGTGACCCTACAGCTGCTTCCTTGAGGGATGCTGTTTCCACGACTTGTTCAAGACCGCACTGAGCATTCTTTTACAGCTCCCATCTAACTTATTCTCCAGGTGCCTCGTTAGAGTCCAAGTGGTGCAGCTATACAGCAGCAATTACACAATCACAGCTTGGAAGGATTGTCGTTTTAACTTGTCAGTGATATCAGATTTCCATATGACTGATTATCTGTTTATAGCCGACCATGTCTTCCTTATCTGTGCATTAACACTGTGGATGAGATATTACTACCTAAGTAAGCGAATCGTTCTATTGGCCTTAGAGACTTAGCGTCAAGGGATTTCTTTTTAAAACGCATGAACTCATTTTTATCGGAGTTTACATAGAGGCCGATGTTTTTTGTTGCTTTCTCCAGGCTATGTCGTAGTGAATCGGCTTGTGCTGGTGTATCTGCAAGAAGTGCTAGGTCATCGTCACAGTCTGCACCTGTGATAGTCTGTGATAGTATTATTGCCTTTTTTAGTGTGAGGTCTTTTTCTTTCATGGTATCTAATGATGTTCGGAGTATATAGTCTACATACAGGATAAGGAACACAGAAATAAAATACTTTATTAAACAAATAAATCCTCTTCATAAGAATGTATTTCCTGACAACCAAAGCAGTCTGACACTAAAGACTGGTTTATGCACAACATACAATTAAAGTTAAAAGTTACATTTCCCTCTCACACTCTCCAAGCTCTCTCTTCTCCCTAAGAAACTAACAAATATAAGGAGTAGTTAACCAAGATATATTTAAAAAGGGAATGTATATATATATATATATATATATATATATATATATATATATATATATATATATATATATATATATATATATAGGGCATGGGGCCTGGTTTGTTGTTATCATTCTCTCAACGTCCCCTTACCTATTATGGTAGAGGCGTGTAAGTATCATTTGACAAGGTTAATTTCACAGGGATTGTTAGCTGTGTACTGTGGCCGAGGCGGTATGGTGTTTGACTATGCCTACTGAGGTCCCGGTTTCGATTTCTGTCGGAGGGAAGTCATTATTAAAAATCGCTGATGAGACTTAATAAAGTCGAAACAGTCTGTACGATATTCTACACACCGAGTGATCCTTTGCCGGGATTACACTGGTCAAGTTCATTTTCTATCAGAAAAAGTATCGAATTTTATGCGATACATGCATTGTAAGTGCCTTCAAGGAAACATATATATATATATATATATATATGTATATATATATATATATATGATCATCATCGGCTTTGCAGTCTCGGAAGACTATATAGTTCTTGTGCCCCTGAAGTTATAGCGCCTCCTGAGACTGTGAAGTCCAATGTTCGAAAACATTCTCGACCACAGATGTCGCATGTGAAAGCTGTCCCTGAAGATGTTGATGTGCCGGTGCTTTGTTTCTGCCTCTTTCTTCTAGACCACTTGGCTTCACGGTGTTACGCCAGGGGAGATTCAGACATAAACCGTCTACTACAGAGAGCCTACCGTCACTGAGAGCGGTCCTGAATCAAATTTTCCCAGCTGGAACGGGTAATGTCAAAACACCTGAACTCATTCTTGCAGACATCCCTAAAACACTGCTGAGGCAAATAATATGTCATCTATATTCAATAACCTACTACATATCAATCAATATTGCTACAAACTTTTTTTTGTAGTTTTGACAACGTACGTAACATTCCCACCTTTGGTCAAACATTCGATCCGCCATTGAAGGTATTTATGAGCCAATGATGCATACATAGTGAGTCAGTTTTTAAGTGAATTCATTTAAATGTACCCTCTAGCTCGCCCAAGTTTATGTGTTGCGTATCGGATTGCGGTCGTAACCAACACGCATCTTCGACGGCCGACCGACTGACCCATTTGACTTGCGAATCGCTCATCACCATTTGACTCAAGTGAATCGTTGAACCCTAGGGAGCTCGAGTCAAACCATAAGTCGAACTTATTTCTGCTCACGCACCATTTGCCTTAGTAGGGATCAGGCTGTCATATTCTAGTTATGGATTTCTGTTAGCATTGTACTGAGTCACATCTTTTGTCACAGAGTATGCCCTGGTTATCCACTGGTACCAAATTGTAATCCTACAAGTACAGCAGCCGACAACTGAAAAATCTGGATCAGCTGAAAGAAAATCTTGAACATCTCGCAAGACATAATACTATGAATAATGTTAAGATATGCAGGGTGTCTCAGAAAGAAATTGTTGTGAGGTTTTAAGGGGTCAAATAAGAACAAAATGACGGGTAACAAATGTAGAAAAATGTATTAACAGAAAGTAGACAAATACAATAGAGAGATGCGGAAATTACGTCCGACGAACAGAGTTATTGGCACTCGCATTGGCTTACTGCTAAGCCACAAGTATCCCTGTTATTTATAGTAACCTGTCGGCGCATTCCATTAGTCTTATAGGGTGTATCACCTATAACAGTAATCATATAATTTCTTAATCTAATAACCTGGCAGATTCTCGTTCAAATGATTTCAAATTATGTTAAGAAATAACTTAAACAACATGTCTATTGTTTAAGAGCCTTTTCCTTCCAATTAATGCCATTCCTATACGTGAAAAATACCTATATATAAATACATTGTTCCTTAATCTTCCAATAGTTATCACCTTACTAAACCCCTTGATTTAAAAGAGACCGTCTAAATCGTCCAAAATCTAAATCCTAATCATCTGGCGTCGCTTATTCACAGAGTATGCGACTTTTCGATTAATAAAGGAGACAGGAGAGTGCCTGTGGATCTTAAAGATATTTTGGAAAGCTTTAGAAGAATTAGAAATGGCGGGTATAATCGAAAATAAGTAAACGTTCAACGAGGGAATTACCTGCGGTCAAATGAAATAGAAAATAGATAATGTGTCGTTACTATATTGCAACTAATAATAAACAACGTACTTTGGTATTAAGTCCCTGGGGTGCATCACAGACAGTGCTTGATAGATTAGCTTGGAGCGAAGAATTCCACAAATTTAGATGTTTACTTAGCTAAACTCTAAATGGTTTTGGCCTATGATATCAGGGATTTTACTAAGATAATAATTTCTAGGGATCATATCTATCTATTCATGTACACCCACCCACTCTCTCATAATTATATATATATATATATATATATATATATATGTGTGTGTGTGTGTGTGTGTGTGTGTGTGCGTGTTCGTTTAGTGATGTATCCATATTTTGCTAATAGTGTAATATATGTACATATATATGTATGTATAATAATCGTAATATATGTTTTCTAAAAGGTTTATTTATATTTGTTTCCTAGTAGCGTAGTATATATATATATATATATATATATATATAGGGGTAAACTATAGACACGTGTTTCGAGGTATCACCTCTCATCAGTATAGTTATACGGTTTTAGCAGCTGCCTCTGGCTGGGTTCGAAACCCGAACGAACTTACGCTCGCCCAAGCTTCTTACCCACACATCCACAGTCAGTCGCCAAGTATAGCAGGCTATTTAATTGCTATATTTCTAAGGGAAATGACCTTCACCTAGAGTTCTCAAACTATGTAAACAAAGTGAGATTTGGCCGAGCCGAATACGGTGAATCTGCAATTATATACCTCTAAATAGAGTGCTCAACCGAGAACGGGAAGCGTATAAAGGGGTAAACTATAGACACGTGTTTCGAGTATCACCTCTCATCAGTATATATACGGTTTTAGCAGCTGCCTCTGGCTGGGTTCGAAACCCGAACGAACTTATAGCTTCTTACCCACACATCCACAGTCAGTCGCCAAGTATAGCAGGCTATTTAATTGCTATATTTCTAAGGGGAAATGATCACCTAGAGTTCTCAAACTATGTAAACAAAGTGAGATTTGGCCGAGCCGAATACGGTGAATCTGCAATTATATACCTTCTAAATAGAGTGCTCAACCGATGTCATCCACAGACACGTGTTTCAACTTATCAAGTTTCTTCTGTGTGGCTAGACATTTGTAAGCTACATAAGCTTTCCAGTCCTTATACTCTGTGAAACCTTTATATCTTCGTGTAATATAACACACTTTGCAGTATTGTAAACTCGTTACTAACATTGACAGTTTTGAGCTAGAGTTTTATAGACACAGTCAATAGATAAGATGTTAATTAAGCGGAATTACTATTTCTCTGAATTTTTGAAATGAGGTTTGATAATTAGTAAAGTTGGGATTATTCGGACTATTGTTCTCATCTTTATTGTTATCTGTACTACGTTTCGGCCGATGTGCTCTCCGGCCTTCGTCGGGTATTTCTTGTTGGACTTGGTAGCCTTCTTGAAATCGGGAATCTTCTTTTCCAACTCGGAAACCTTCTTGTCGTAATCGGGAGCCATCACGTATCTTTGAACCCAACCCATTATTCGGTCCATGGAGGTATCCTGTTCTCACTCCGCTAACCAGAGCTGGGATATAGGTGTTTAGCTGTTTAGCTGTGTTAATTATCATTCGATGTTACTGTCGTTCTTGACCACGATTGAACCTGCAGCCTAGAGATAACTTTCACTTAGAATTGTCTTAAACCAACCCCTTTATGCTCTATACTATGTGTCTAATTGCCGACATAATCCAAATAATACTAAGAGTAATTACTACTTAAATGATAATGTAACGTAAATATCTAAATGAATTGTTACGTCGCTTGTGACATAGTTTCGGTTAAAGACAGATACATAATCTTCATTAGAATAAGATCGGTACTATTGAATGAAATAAACATATATGTAAGAGGAATCAAAATCTGAATATTGTATTTCAGATCAGATTAAAATATTCCAAATTCTGGTCAAATTACATTACTACAACCATGTTTATTTAATGAAATAATTACATATTTGTAATATGAATCAAAAACTATCTATATTATTGATCTAGAGGATATCGAACTACTATCAAATACGTCATGCCTTTAATCGTTAGGCTTTATGCACTTTCAACCAAATAGTAGTATTATAATAATTATTTAGCTTTGTATCTTAGTCGATAGAGCGTCCACCTGGCGACCACAAGGTTCTTGGTTTGATACCGGCCCTCCCCAACTCAGCGTATAAGTATCAGAAGGATCTGTGCGGTAAAGTAAAGGATGGTAGGTGTGGCGCTCCACGTCAGACGCCAAAACAGTCTCCTTGCTCTAGCCCTAGTGAAAAGAGGATATACTCCCTCGCTGTCTGATTGATAACGACTTTAGGCCACACCGACGACTTTACTTTATTACTTAACCAGTACTATTAAATACGTCATACCTTACAGTTGGTCTATATGTCCTATCAACCAAATAGTAGTTATACTATCTTTTTAGCTTTGTATTTCTTATCTACTATATCTATGGACATTAATGCGCATGTCCCAATCCTCATGAATACGGAAGTATTATGCTGACTCAGTTGCCTTATACCACTAGCAGTGGTTTACCTTCTTCACGTCATGGCGAATATTGTATTTTGTTTGTTATAAAGATTCAATTTCCTTTCCAACCTCCGTTGGTTATTTCTCAATTATTAAACTTTGTTAGGTGACAATAGTATTTTACTTAACCAGTACTATTATATACGTCATAACTTTTAAACGTTACCCAATACGCACTTTCGACCAAATTGTAATATTACTATAATTGTTTAGCTTTGTATATAACTTAACTAGTACATTTAACAGTTAGTATACACGCACTTTCAAGTAAATAGTAGGATTACTATAATTGTTTAGCTTTGTATATAACTTAACCAGTACAATTAAATACATCATACATTTAACCGTTAGTATATACGCACTTTCAAGTAAATAGTAGCATTACAATGCTTGTTTAGCTTTGCATATAACTTAACCAGTACAATTAAATACATCATACATTTAACCGTTAGTATATACGCACTTTCAAGTAAATAGTAGCATTACAATAATTGTTTAGCTTTGTATATAACTTAACCTGTACAATTAAATACGTCATACATTTAACCGTTAGTATATACGCACTTTCAAGCAAATAGTAGTATTACTATAATTGTTTAGCTTTGTATATAACTTAAACTAGTACAATTAAATACGTCATACATTTAACCGTTAGTATATACGCACTTTCAAGCAAATAGTAGTATTACTATAATTGTTTAGCTTTGTATATAACTTAACTAGTACAATTAAATACGTCATACATTTAACCGTTAGTATATACGCACTTTCAAGCAAATAGTAGTATTACTATAATTGTTTAGCTTTGTATATAACTTAACTAGTACAATTAAATACGTCATACATTTAACCGTTAGTATATACGCACTTTCAAGCAAATAGTAGTATTACTATAATTGTTTAGCTTTGTATATAACTTAACTAGTACAATTAAATACGCCATACATTTAACCGTTAGTATATACGCACTTTCAAGCAAATAGTAGTATTACTATAATTGTTTAGCTTTGTATATAACTTAACTAGTACAATTAAATACGTCATACATTTAACCGTTAGTATATACGCACTTTCAAGCAAATAGTAGTATTACTATAATTGTTTAGCTTTGTATATAACTTAACTAGTACAATTAAATACGTCATACATTTAACCGTTAGTATATACGCACTTTCAAGCAAATAGTAGTATTACTATAATTGTTTAGCTTTGTATATAACTTAACTAGTACAATTAAATACGTCATACATTTAACCGTTAGTATATACGCACTTTCAAGCAAATAGTAGTATTACTATAATTGTTTAGCTTTGTATATAACTTAACTAGTACAATTAAATACGTCATACATTTAACCGTTAGTATATACGCACTTTCAAGCAAATAGTAGTATTACTATAATTGTTTAGCTTTGTATATAACTTAACAGTACAATTAAATACGTCATACATTTAACCGTTAGTATATACGCACTTTCAAGCAAATAGTAGTATTACTATAATTGTTTAGCTTTGTATATAACTTAACTAGTACAATTAAATACGTCATACATTTAACCGTTAGTATATACGCACTTTCAAGCAAATAGTAGTATTACTATAATTGTTTAGCTTTGTATATAACTTAACTAGTACAATTAAATACGTCATACATTTAACCGTTAGTATATACGCACTTTCAAGCAAATAGTAGTATTACTATAATTGTTTAGTTTTGTATATAACTTAACAGTACAATTAAATACGTCATACATTTAACCGTTAGTATATACGCACTTTCAAGCAAATAGTAGTATTACTATAATTGTTTAGCTTTGTATATAACTTAACCAGTACAATTAAATACGTCATACATTTAACCGTTAGTATATACGCACTTTCAAGCAAATAGTAGTATTACTATAATTGTTTAGCTTTGTATATAACTTAACTAGTACAATTAAATACGTCATACATTTAACCGTTAGTATATACGCACTTTCAAGCAAATAGTAGTATTACTATAATTGTTTAGTTTTGTATATAACTTAACCAGTACAATTAAATACGTCATACATTTAACCGTTAGTATATACGCACTTTCAAGCAAATAGTAGTATTACTATAATTGTTTAGTTTTGTATATAACTTAACCAGTACAATTAAATACGTCATACATTTAACCGTTAGTATATACGCACTTTCAAGCAAATAGTAGTATTACTATAATTGTTTAGCTTTGTATATAACTTAACCAGTACAATTAAATACGTCATACATTTAACCGTTAGTATATACGCACTTTCAAGCAAATAGTAGTATTACTATAATTGTTTAGTTTTGTATATAACTTAACCAGTACAATTAAATACGTCATACATTTAACCGTTAGTATATACGCACTTTCAAGCAAATAGTAGTATTACTATAATTGTTTAGCTTTGTATATAACTTAACAGTACAATTAAATACGTCATACATTTAACCGTTAGTATATACGCACTTTCAAGCAAATAGTAGTATTACTATAATTGTTTAGTTTTGTATATAACTTAACAGTACAATTAAATACGTCATACATTTAACCGTTAGTATATACGCACTTTCAAGCAAATAGTAGTATTACTATAATTGTTTAGTTTTGTATATAACTTAACCAGTACAATTAAATACGTCATACATTTAACCGTTAGTATATACGCACTTTCAAGCAAATAGTAGTATTACTATAATTGTTTAGCTTTGTATATAACTTAACCAGTACAATTAAATACGTCATACATTTAACCGTTAGTATATACGCACTTTCAAGCAAATAGTAGTATTACTATAATTGTTTAGTTTTGTATATAACTTAACCAGTACAATTAAATACGTCATACATTTAACCGTTAGTATATACGCACTTTCAAGCAAATAGTAGTATTACTATAATTGTTTAGCTTTGTATATAACTTAACTAGTACAATTAAATACGTCATACATTTAACCGTTAGTATATACGCACTTTCAAGCAAATAGTAGTATTACTATAATTGTTTAGCTTTGTATATAACTTAACAGTACAATTAAATACGTCATACATTTAACCGTTAGTATATACGCACTTTCAAGCAAATAGTAGTATTACTATAATTGTTTAGCTTTGTATATAACTTAACTAGTACAATTAAATACGTCATACATTTAACCGTTAGTATATACGCACTTTCAAGCAAATAGTAGTATTACTATAATTGTTTAGCTTTGTATATAACTTAACCAGTACAATTAAATACGTCATACATTTAACCGTTAGTATATACGCACTTTCAAGCAAATAGTAATATTACTATAATTGCTTAGCTTTGTATATAACTTAACCAGTACAATTAAATACGTCATACATTTAACCGTTAGTATATACGCACTTTCAAGCAAATAGTAGTATTACTATAATTGTTTAGCTTTGTATATAACTTAACTAGTACAATTAAATACGCCATACATTTAACCGTTAGTATATACGCACTTTCAAGCAAATATAGCATTACTATAATTGTTTAGCTTTTATATAACTTAACCAGTACAATTAAATACGCCATACATTTAACCGTTAGTATATATGTACTTTCAAGCAAATAGTAGTATCACTATAATTGTTTAGCTTTGTATATAACTTAACCAGTACAATTAAATATGTCATACATTTAACCGTTAGTTTATACGCACTTTCAAGCAAATAGTAGTATCACTATAATTGTTTAACTTTGCATATAACTTAACTAGTACAATTAAATACGCCATACATTTAACCGTTAGTATATACGCACTTTCAAGCAAATAGTAATATTACTATAATTGTTTAGCTTTGTATATAACTTAACCAGTACAATTAAATACGCCATACATTTAACCGTTAGTATATACGCACTTTCAAGCAAATAGTAGTATTACTATAATTGTTTAGCTTTGTATATAACTTAACCAGTACAATTAAATACGTCATACATTTAACCTTTTCCCAACCCTATTGCCCTTATGGCAAGCCTCAACCCCTTTTTATCATATGGTTGCTAGAAGACGGTGGCTGCTGGTCTACATGTCCTGGGAATGATGTTAACCTCTATCTGATGGTGAGGTTCCAGTTTTAGTGTTTTGGGTAATGTGAAGCACCCCTTCATCACCATTGCTCCCTGGTCCACTCTGACCCGGAGTGGTAGTACCTGTTAGGGTCCCATTTCTGGGTTAAATAGAAAAATGTATTAATAAAAAAATTGTATCATCCATGAAGAATTGATTTATATCAAAACTTTATCGGTATTAAATGACCCACTGAGGTTGATATGCCGTAAAACAAAACAAACAAACCAAACCATACATTTAACCGTTAGTATATACGTACTTTCAAGCAAATAGTAGTATTACTATAATTGTTTAGCTTTCATAATTTACTCAAGCAGTTCATTTCGACAATTCCACTAATTGTTTTCGAAAAATGCTTATCTGTTGCGAGAAGAGTTAATAGATTTTTACTTATTAATCACAAACTTATATATGAAGCAAAAATCAAATAAAAGGTAAATATGACCATTTTGAAGAATACCGTATGTTTTCAAATAAAAGGATTAAAATTCTCGGATTGTCTCATGAGACAAGAATTCACTAATTGGTTCCTCCACTTCTAAGAGTTAATCAACATTTCCAATGATTAATAACTAACAGAAATAATTAAGTTCCTATGTTTAAAAAAAATTTCGAAAACGTTTTCACTCAACACAAAAGATACGGCAATGTCTTTAATAATGTGCCAACTTCGTAAGTCTTTATCTGTGAAATTTCTAATACTACCTAACTTACCCCCCCCCCGTATATGAGGGCCGGGTTAGCTCAGTCGGTAGATCGTTCGGCTAGAAACCACAAGGTTCCTAGTTCGATACCGGCCCTCACCAACTCAGTGTATGAGTAGCACAGGGATATGTGCGGTAAAGGAAGGAGATGATGGTAGGTGTGGCGCACCACCTCAGACGCAGAAACAATCTTCTTGGTCTAGCGCAATTGAAAAGGGGATAGACTCCCTCGTTCTATGGCTCATACCGATATTAAGCTGCCCCGACGAATTTACATATATATATATATATATATATATATATATATATAAGTAAAGTCGCCGGGGCGGCCTAATGTCGGTATCAGCCATGTAGCGAGGGAGTCTATCCCCTTTTCATTATTTTAGCGTCTGGGGTGGAGCGACACACCTACCATCAGCTCCTTACTTTACCGCACAGATCCCTGTGCTACTCATACGCTGAGTTGGCGAGGGCGGGTATCGAACTAGGAACCTTGTGGTTTCTAGCGGAACGCTCTACCGACTGAGCTAACCCGACCCTGAATATATATATGATGGCAACAAACTCGTGTTCAAGTATTGGCATTGCTTGATAATAAAATAAAATAAAATAAAATAAAATAAATAAAACAAAGTTCAGAAGTTCAAAGAATACAACGCTGAGCTTCAAAAGGTTCAACAAGTTCAACTTTGAGCTGGCAGTTGTCGGGTAAAAAAGAAAAACAAAAAAACAATTCATCCCTTCCTTCGTCTTTGCTTGATGGGTTACTGCTAGACAAATATGCTACGGCGAAAATAAAAATTGTTGTTTGACAAGAGAACAATTTGCTTTGCATTCGATTCTTTCGGGTTTACCACAAAAGAAACTACAATAGACTCTTTTTTGGTTCCTAATGACTATTACAACCTACTACTCCTTATATGTTCCCCCTACGTAACATATTTAATAGAATATAACGTCCTATTTTGTGTAATTTAGACGACAATTTACCCATCGCTACCTGTATATATTGCAGACAGTTTTGTCTAAATTTGGGTTTGAAGAGGTAATCACGCAACCTCCAGATGCACATAATTAATATGTCGTGACATTTTAATTTTCACCTACCAACAAATCACCTTGAAAATCTACACCTACTTTTTATCAAACTACATTTCAAAACTGGCGTCTGACCTCTTGACATTATAACAATATTTGAAAAGACTTCGATTTTTTTTACAAGTATTATTATAATAAATTATCTTGAAATATCCTGAAATATGAATATATCTAAAATATAGTGATGTATTTATTCATGCAAATTCATATACAAATCGGCTGATTTTTGCACACTAACCTTAAGTGGTAAATATGTCGGTGACACCGACAGCAACTCTGCAGTTAGGTGAGACCCCGACCTCAATGGGGATACCTAATAGCCGTGGGTGTCGACCTGTGATGCTCACAGATAGAACCCATGAGTCTGGGCACTCCATGACACTCAACACTCGACTTTGGTCCTTACTTAGGCTACTCGGGCGGTCGGAGAGCCCTCCTCCGATCAATCGGTTGGTCACATCAAGCCTTAGCATCTATATGATTGTCCCGACCCTGTTGCCCTTATAGCAACCCCCAACCCCTTTTTATTATATATGTGCTAGAACGCGGTGGCTGAGTGTATTACTCTCCTGTGTATGACGTTAAACTCTAACTGATTGTGAGGTTCAAGTTCTGGAGGTCTGGGGAATGTGGCGCACCCATTCTTCACCAGTGCTCCCAGATTCACTCTGATCCGGAGTGGTAGTACCTGTTAGGGTCTCATCTATAGGTTAAATATAAGATTTATTTACAAAGAAAATGAGTTTAAAAATGTATCTTCCAAACTATCGCTACGAATCTTTCAAAATTTTGCCAGCATTAAATGACCCACTGAGGTTGATATGCCGTAAAACAAAACAAACACACAAATCGATAAATTTTTCTTGTAGGTTCACCGCACGTCTTCCATAATTCGCACAAAGCCTATTAAAGTTGGTCCTTGCTGGTGTGTCCCTTTGTAGTAGTTCACTGGAGAACGTCATACATGAGTTCGTCATTGCATCTCTCGCAGCGTTCAGCATGGCTTGTTCGTCTCGATTCGGATGATTTGTGTAATAGGAAGCAGGTGACCGTACAGCTATTCTCTTGTGAGATGCTGTTTCCAAATTGTGTTCATAACAGCGTGCTACATCCTTGTATTGCTCTGAGAAGAAGCTTAAAACCATACTTTCTATATATTAATACTCGTGTTCCTTAAAGGCACGACCATTTACATCTTTTAAACACGTCTGATTAAAAATGAGACCGTCCAAATCTATTTCTATTTAATAATTTGTTTGCATATTTACATGTTTCAAAATAACTAAAGTTATAAACCCCATCACCCCCACAATTATCGATATATTAATACCCGTGTTCCTTAAAAATACAACCGTTATCATCATGCAACACCATCTGGTTAAAAATAAGACCGTTGAAATCGTCCAAAATGAAATCCAAAAATGTAAATCCTGATTATCTGCTGTTACTTATCCTCCAAATTCTTATTTCTGAATAATTGCCATTATTTAGCGGAGGCGACGACATTATGTTGGTATTATGAAGAGAGAAAGGAAAGAAAATGGACATGCTACACAAAAATGTATAATAAGAAAGAGAAAATCAAAGAAAGAGAAAAGGGGTGAACGAGCGGAAGCGATAATACTAATCTATTTCAATCGAACATAATAAAAACATGAAAATAAGAAAAGCAAAAAAAAAAAAAAAAAGATAAATAAAGAGTGAGGGAGAATTAAATGAAGATTATTATACTTTTACATACTGAAGTATTCCGCAATAGCCATCAAGTAAACATAACAAATGTTGAAATAATTAAATTATCATACTGTACTATATCCACGGGGCCTGCTAATGTATGAATAATTTCTATGAGACAAGGATATTTTAAACTATAAAACTGATTTCAAATTATTTGTATCTAATTTCAGCATTAAATTGACCATAAAATCTTGATATACCGTTAAAGGGCTAATACTTTTTTGGTACGATCAACTGCCACTCGCTCGAGTCCAGCCTATTAGCCACGCCCACAGATTTTATGAAAACAAAAAAGGACAAACGCCCACAAATCTTGATGAAAACAAAAGTACGACCACGAGAAATCTTATTTTACTTTTAAAACGTTATATTTTTTTAGCTTAGAAAATTGAAAGTTTAAATAAAACAACTTTGAATCATGTAAATTTAGGGTTCTACAAACATTTTTTCTTTAGTTATTTGAATATGCACGAATCTTCACATTGCTTTTTTTTTTCTTTTAGAAAGCATACAATCATTTCGTGTTTCCCCTCACTCGATAAATTTTAAGAAGATTTTTTGAGTTAAAACTTTATTAAAAAGGCTTTATTAATAGGCTGGACTCGAACGAGTAGCAGTTGATCGTACCAAAACAGTATTACCGCCGTTGAAGCAATACACCGCACCACTCGTGAATGTTCTGTAAATACTGCGTAAAATATTTAAATTATCATACTGTACTATATCCACAGGACCTGCTAGTGTATAAATTATTTCTATAAGACAAGGATATTTTAAACCATACAACTGATTGCAAATTATTTGTATCTAATTTCAGCATTAAATTGACCATAAAATGTTGATATACCGTTAAAGCAATATACCACATCACTCGCGAATGTTCTGTAAATACTGCGAACAATCCAGTAAAGTCTACTTAATAATGAAATATTTATTAGAACAATTGGAGGCTTCTCACAGAAAATAGTGTTTGTCTTTCTTTCTAGAATGAGAAAGTTAAACATAACACATTCTGTGATAAAGGAAATATCAAAAGCGAGAAATGCCGGTGCAAATTATAAAGGATACCCCCCCAAAAAAAAAAAAAAAAAAAAAAAAATCAAGCGACACCAAGACGCCAGAGCCAAACTCTCACAGAATTCAAAGAACTGAAGTTTCCGCTATTAAACAAGAAAATGAAGCCCGTAAAAGACTTTGGCAACTGCGTAAAACTATTTGGCAAAAAGATCTGAGAATATTTCGACATCAAAAAATCATGTCTGATATTGTTTGTTTGTTTTTTTTTTCTTTATGTTCTTCAAAAAAAGAAACCTAAAGAATTGTTTTTCTTTTACCAAGGATTATATTACATCCAAAATCTTCACATATTAGAGGGGGAGGGTCCCGATAGTGTAGTGGCTAACAAGCTGGAATGTGATATCGTAGTAAGCGAGTTTGAACTCAAGTTATGCTATTACGTTCATTTTCAGACGAATAATATTGGGAAAGGTGTGATTCCTATCATCCTCCATGTATGGGTTAAATAGTATCATTAATAAATCTATTGACGGATGTTAGCTCTTTGCAGAGGTGCAGTTCACGTATTTTACAGCCCTAGTTCTCGTGTTAAAATGTCTCCTTACAACATGACTTCACATGACCCTTCAGTGACACCAGGTTCTGTACCCGAAAAAAGTATCACATTGTATTCAATGTATTCACACTATACTTCCGCCCCACGCATGTAAATTTCTAAGCGGCATCATCATCATCATCATCATCATCATCATCAGAATACGGATATCCATCTCTCTCTCTCTCTCTGTCTCTCTGTCTCTCTCTGTCTGTCTGTCTGTCTGTCTCTCTCTCTCTCTCTCTCGTCTACCGTACATATTAGTCATCGCGCCTGGGAAGACGTGCACGCAGCCACCCTAACTTACGCAGAGCTAACTGAGGTAGACTTTTACTCGATGGTATGTAATAGGGGGCAAGTGGCCGTATAACAGCTTTCTTGTGAGGTGCTGCTTCCAAGATTTGTTTAAGACAGGATACATCATCTTTGTCCCGTTTTCATTAACTTTTTGTCTACTGTTTCGATGGATTCATGGTGCTACATTGGTATTCTATCTCGTTGTGATGAAATTTATTCGAAATTCAATCAACATAACCCTAATACTAACCCTAACTAGCTTCATTTCAATAATAAATTATATAATATTCTATGATCGATTTTAAAAAATTTAGTTGATTGAAGTATATTCAATTTGTCTACAAATTCAATAAATCATTTTCAAATGTGTATCATTCTATTTTTTTAAATAAATGTATCAAATACGATAATGATAGATTCAAGTCCTTATGAATAAATTATATATTTACATCACGTTCTAAAATAATTTTTGCCTTTTTTTAGATCCCTTTCGTACATAGATCACATACTAAAGTAGCACCTTATTTATCATCACGGTGAATCACAATTACATATTTCTTTTAACATAGTACTATAAGTGTCTATCCTGCATCGCCTGTTAGAGTGGGGAATCCTGATGCTTTGATTTGTTTACTGTTGGGATTTACAAATGCTGGATATTTTTAAGTAGAATTTTCTATGTATATTTTAATTTTTATGTATCTTTGAATATAAATCAAATCATCATATTTTTTGCGCAAAAAACGACTGGTGATATTTTAATGTATATATATATATATATATATATATATATATATATATATATATATATATATATATATATATATTATATATATATATAAATATGTACTTTGTCGTTAATTGTTTTATTTTCATACATACACACAAGTACCATTAATATATGTATAGATTGGACACCTCACGGGGTGAAATGGTTAGCTAGACTCGTCCAAAACATTGTTAGTGGACACTCCATATTTCTGGCTTGTGCCACATCTAAGCTAAGCTTAGTAAATAACTATCATCATCATGTTGGGCTAGCAGCACGGGTATCCATGACCACCTCTCGCCAAACCGTCTCTATCATTCATTGCACCTGGCAGGTCCTCCTATCAGCATCGAGCATCTTCGCAGAGCAGGTCAATATAAGTCTTTGCGGCTCACAATAGTGCTTCCATGCGATGCCTTCCTCAGGAGAACATCGCTTATGAGAAGCAAGGAAGATGAGTTCTTCCTTGCTTCTCCCGCAGTGCCCAGCATGACTTGTTTGTCTCGCTTGGATGGTTTGTGGGATAGGACGCAAGTGACTGTACAGCTGATTTCTTGTGGAATATTGCTTCCACGATTTGCTAACACGCAGCTTTCTATATATATATATATATATATATATATATATATATAATATATATATATATATATATATATTCCGAAAATCGTCTCTGAAGATAAAGTTTTACTTTGAAATCGATAAGACAAAAAAAATAACATCTTTTTGTTTTTTTTTTTACTTGCATTGTAATTGCTTTCAAATTAATACATATATATATATATATATATATATATATATATATATATATATATATATATATATATATAGCATTTGAAATACTCACGTACAAATGAAGCACCTTATTTATAATAACGGTAAATCGTAATTAAATATTTCCTTGAACATTATATATACAGTGTATTTGAAATCGTTTAATAGATACAAAGATTTATTGGCTTATTTGCACCAAGCCCAAGTTTGTTTTAGAGATGCAGGCGCACTAATGTTTACCAATAAAGGAATTTTTCAATTCCAGATTCAAACGTGGGTCCAATTTCATGAATTCATATTCCATACATTAAAGAATGTGCATTGATTATTCGAAGAATTTCGTGAAGCAATGAATAATTTTGCTCCTTTGAAAACTCTTTTATTGGGTTTCGATCGTTTGCGAAGACTTCAATTGCAAAAATGTCATGGGAACGCTTTCGCCTGAATGGATTAAATCTTTGAGAAAAATTTGAGAAAGACAGGAAATAAAAAAATGGCTGAAATGTTTTTTAAAAAAGGGACAAGAAGAAAAAAAAAGATGAGAGAAAAAAAGGAGTGAATAAGGAGTGGAAGAAGAAACGTTGAATGAAATTTATTAATTGGAGGTTGATTTATAAAGATGCAAGACAGTACAGAGCGCACTCGCGAGAGAGACATGTTGGTTGGCTGGTTGGTTGATTTTTACGGCATGTCAACCCTTATTTATTTTTATGCCGAAGTTGTTTTTTTTTATTAATTATGAATGGGTACTCAATTTTAAAAAAAACTTTTTTTAAATACATTGTTTACAAACTTATTTTTTCCTATTTACCCCATAGAAAATTAAGGCGAGAATATTTTTAACAGAGATCAGGCTATCCCAAATGCGATAGGTTCCCACTCCTGGTTAGATTGACCTGGGAGAAATGGTGATGAAGGGGTACTCCACATTACCCAGAGGTCTAGAATGGCAACTTCGCCATCAGATGACATTTAATGTGATACCCAGGGCATAGAGACAGTGGATTAAAACTGGAAATTTTGTAGGTTCACGTGAGAACATGTGTTGATAACGTAATGCGGAAATATATTTTCGAGAATATGATACTTATATGTATATACATATAAATAGGGGTATGAATAGATCTATAACTACTAGTATTACCAATTTTTAAGCCTTTTTTTTACACACACACACACACACACACACACACACATAATATATATATATATATATATATATATATATATATATATATATATATATTATTTGTTTTTTTTTCTAGTATTAGAGAATTGAAAATAAAGTGCTCGATTACGAGTGTAAGAGCTGTATTTATTTGCCATAGGATACAATTTGTTTTAAAAGATGCGTAGTCTTGACGATGAGTGGCTAACACAATACAACAAATAAAAAAATATATAAATAAATACATATAAACTATACATATGGCTCCTTAGCCAATAAAAATAGTCATAACATAACCTTTTAAACATTTTATGCTAATTTTTACCCACTCGGATACCCACTACCATAATAAAAAGGCTTTTGTAACAACCTCCTTCACTCAGAATTATCCTGAAGAACCATTAGAGTGAAACTTAAGTAAATAGTGTCTGACTCATTTAGGTGCTATATATATATATATAATATATATATATATATATATATATATATATATATATATATATATATATATATATATATATATATATATAATATATAAACTTGTGTCAAAAAGTATCAAGATATTTGTACTTTTTGATACAACTTGAATTCTGAAAAAAATAACGTTTCCTTCATTATTTCTTCAGAATACAAGATGTGTCAAAAAGTACCAAGTTTAAAGCTTAATTTAGCAAGATAGAAAGGAAGAATGAATGGAACGTTATTCTTTTTCAGAATACAAAGTGTGTCAAAAAGTACAAAAAATCTCGATACTTTTGACACAACTATATATATATATATATATATATATATATATATATTATATATATATATATATATATATATATATATATATATATATATATATATATATATATTTGAAAATATACAATTTTTGTGTTAGTCCGTGCCATTTTGCCTCTAAAATAGCACGGGTTTCTACAAGACTTTCCTCTGTGACAAAGGAATGAGCTATTAACATCAAAGGTTATTTGAAGTCATTAGAGTTCACAGATCCCAAAACTCTATATTTCCAGTTCCAAACATTAAGTACAAGTTAGTTTGTTTTTTTTCATCAAAATGTTTTCCCATTCATTATTCTTCCAAACAGCACAATGATTAATTACAATAACATTAATTAGTTTTCAGAGTTTTTCGTTAAATATCACATTTTCATCAAGTAGTACCTACACACGCATAGACACAAAATGCACACATACATTTATGGATACTTGGTTTTTAATGGAATCTGAAAAACCAATATACACACACGTTACACTCATATACACACACACACATATGGACACACACTCACACACACATACAATCAGGGATACACGCACACATTTGTGTTTTGACTTCCTACTCCTTTGCGCAAAATAGAGTAACAAAATTACTTGCATGAGAATATTATTTGGCGAAAAACGGCATGTTTTTAAAATTCTATTAAAAACCAAGTAATTAATGAATCTTAATAGTTTTTGCACGTTGAGGAAATTTTTACAGAACTTTCCTCTTCAAATTATAGAATGTGTTTTTTTTATCTGATTGCACCTCAAGTTAATATAAATACATATTCATTCACATTGTTTGCAGAGAAAAGAGGCCTTTAATTTCTGCACTCCCCAAAAATAAGGGCATACGTGTCAGATTTGTATTCTGTTAAATATGATATGTTATATTTCATAATATAACTGCTTTTTACGCGGAGTCTATGAGAAAAATAGTAGTGCTATATATATGTAACTAAGCTTTGTCTGTTGAGAGGCTTAAGTTCTTTGGTTCTAGGAAGTGTGAAGTAAACGTTTCGTTGCAATGACTACCAGGTAGACTCGGACTGGTAGTAATTACTAAGGTCTCAAATATTGGTCCATAGATATCTAGGAAAATTATTATTATTTTGAGTTTTCACATCAGCATTAGCTGATGGTCTTTCACTGGAGTCTGAGTGACAGCAAGTCTCCTCAGGTCTCCATGATTCTTCTGAGTATTCTGGCAGATTGCAGCAGTGCAGTGTTCTGAATGGTTTCAATCCTTCCTCTGATTTCCAAACTTTTCATACCCTTTTCTAATCCTTTTGGGACTGTTCCAAGTGCACCAACTACATTTGGTATCACTTTCACTTTCATGTTCGATAAGTTTTTCAGTTCTCTGGCAAGATCCAGATACTTGTCCATTTTTTCATTTTCCTTTAGCTTCACCCTGTGATCTGCTGGCACTGCAAAATCCACCAGTTGACAAGTTCTTTCTTTTTTGTTTATCAACACTAGGTCTGGTCTTCTTGCTGGGATAAGGTGATCCGTTTTTATTTCAAAGTCCCAGAGAATTTTATGTGTTTCGTTCTCAAGAACAGATTCTGGTTTATGCATATACCATTTTTTTGCATGGTCAAAATTCATTTTTTTGCATAATTCCCAGTGGATCACCTTCCCAACCCAGTCGTGTCTAGTTTTGTATTCTCGTTGTGCTAGTTTGCTACATTCGCAGAGTATATGGTTTACAGTCTCATCTCTATTACCACAAAGTCTACAATTAATATTATTATTATTATTATTATTATTATTATTATTATTATTATTGCGAATTAGCTGTTGATCTTAAATAGGATCCCTTCATATTGGCCTCGGTGACAACCTGTGATGATTGAAGATGAAACCCTTGTGGCTGAGCAGTTCATAACCGGTAGCACTACACTTTGGCCCTTACTTAGGCTAGACAGATGGTCGGAAAGACCCCCTCCGATCAATCAGCTATTCACCTCGACCCTAGCACCTATATGATTGTTCCCAACCTTATTGCTCTTATGGCAATCCCCAAACATTTTATCATATATGTGCTAGTAGGAGGTTGCTGAGGGTTTTAATATCTTTGGTATTATGTTAGACTCTATATGATGGCGAAGTTCCAGTTATCGGGGTCTGTGGAATGTGGAGTGCTCCTTCATCCTCATTACTCCCAAGTCCACTTTGGGTCGGAGTAGTAGAACATGTTATGCTGCAATCTATTGGTGAAATAGAAAAAAATTAGTTTTGAAAAAATGTCTCAAAATTGGAGTTTAATGAAAATGGAGTACCCAACAAGAATGAATAAACCAAAACGTGTGCGGCATAAAGTAACCCAACAATGTTTGACATGCCGTAGAATCTAAATGACCAATAAAGCAACATTAAATACGAATGTTTTTTGAAACTGCATAATTAGGTACAAATTGTTGATATAAGTATATGTACATGAATCTATTTTTTTTTCGAATAAATATTATCTCTATATACTTGATACCATATACTTACTTGAAAAGAATGACTTCGATGACACACACACACACACACACACACACACACGTATATATATATATTACACTCACATGTATATATACATTATATATATATATACATATATATAATAAATATATAATACATATATATAATATATATATATAATATATATATATATAATATATCTATATGTATAATATATATATATATAAAATGTATATATATATAATATATATATAAGTAAAAAAGTAAAGTCGTCGGGGCGGCCTAAAGACGGTATCAGCCAATCAGCGAGGGAGGCTTTCCCCTTTTCACTAGACCAAGGATATTGTTTTGGCATCTGAGGTGGAGCGCCACACCTACTATCAGCTCCTTACTTTACCGCACAGATCCCTGTGCTACTCATACGCTGAGTTGGCGAGGACCGGAATCGAACTAGGAACCATGTGGTTTCTAGCCGAACACTACCGACTGAGCAACCCAGAAAACTAGGAAATGATAATAAGATCTTAATCTGGAAAATACACCTAAAAACCTCTGACTAAATAAAGGAATAAATATACCCGATTATATGGTACCAGATGATGATCTATGGGATTTCAGTCCACGCCAAACAGTTTCTCTAATCATCCAAACTCTCGATATAAACGGAGATAAACCTTGAAATGTCGAGTTGAATCCTTTAGGATTTAAAAAAACAAATAGCGCCAATAAAAAATACCAATCAATATCGCAAAAAAGTATGTTGTAAATATATGCAGATCTGTTGAAAGAGAATATATCAATTCTGAAAGATTTAAAAATGTATGGCAAACTGAACGCCCTTTCAAAATACAAATCAAAAAGTCAATTAATGAAACAAAACAGCTACGCATAGAAACTGGTTTATTTGTGTTAGAATGCGAAACTATGAAACACACACACACACACACACACACCACACACATATATATATATATATATATATATATATATATATATATATAATATATATATATGTATATTAAGAAACATTGAAAAAACACAGGTTTAAATGAGTTGAGTGGAAAGTTTATTGGCCGACGCTGCAGTGTTTCGATCTATTATTTAGATCATCTTCAGGGCATTTGTTGGTATATGGGAGGTGAGAAAAATTTGTTATCACAAAATAACGAGAAAAGCGAGTAATAGTCCTTGTTTATCAGTTTGTTTAAAATTTGAAGTCTGAGAAGAAAGAACGTTGAAAAAATGGACGGTTTGAAATACGACGTCAAATATTCTTTTTTTGCGGTGTGAGTATTAGAGTGTGTAAGTGTGTGTATCGAAAAAAGCATTGTGCATTTTTTATGTGTTTATGAATGTGTGGTTGCGCGTGTGTGTATAAATATTTTGCAATAAACGGAATAAACAAACCTTAAGGTTGTGTGTGTGTGTGTGTGTGTGTGTGTGTGTAATATCTACATACCGTCGGATTCACTTCCTTTTCATCATATATATATATATATATATATATATATATATATATATATATATAACTAAAGGAGTTAAATTTGCTGACTCATTTAGGTCCGTATAATTTTGCTCTACTTACTGTTTTGGGCACATTCTAAGTATATAACTTAGAACACCCTTCGGCATCGTTTGTTCTTTGGCCACTATATAAAGGGTGTTCGAGAGAAATTTGACAGTTTCATAAGGAAAAAGAATAAGTGCTTGATAACTACAAAATTTAATGGATTGTAAGGAAATTCAACAGGCACGGGCATTACACTAGTGTTAACAAGTTCCACTCAAAATAACCACCATTAGCGTCGATCACAGTCTCAATCCTGCTCCTTAATTCTGTTGATTAAAAGCGCTTTTCTGGTACTAGCACGGCGATTGATGTCTTCACCAACAGCGCCACATACATAATAATCCATGGGGATAAGATCTGGGGAGATCGGATGCCAAACATTGGGACTGGTGTTGTTGTAAAAATTCGCCGACAACCCTTTTTGACTTTTCCCAGAGGTGTAGCAGGGGGCCGAATCCTGCTGCCATACATATGGCCAACAATTGACTACCCTTGTTATCCACGGCTTGACTACAGTGTTTAGCAACTCCACATAGGCATCTGAGGGTCCTCCAACACTTTTTTTCGCAGATTTTCGAAGAATTCTGCTGTACAAACACAATCAGATCGTCTGTTATGTTGCTTTCTTTAGCCACAGCCTCGTAGTCTCCATTGCCATTTTCAAGTTGATGCCTGATTGTTTTTACAGTGTTCAGGGAGCATTGGGCAGCAACCATAATTTTTGATGGCCGGCGCAGATCATCATGATACAAGTTATTCTCTTCCATGATTCAGGTGGGTTCCAGTCATCCGTTCTATCTGTCATCACGTATATGCATAAAGAAATGTCCAATCTTTTAAATGATGTGTAGTGTGCGTCAATACCTCTAACCTACGGAGAGAAATAACCGAATATAGATGTCAAATTTATCCTGAACACCGTGTACGATAACGATGATTATTTTTCAGACAGTATGGATGTGTTGGTCTTTTTCATTTATTATTTTCTACCACCATCAGTTTGTACATTTTGTTATTTACAAACAGAATTGTTTTTTCCACACCGTTAGCATTTACAAATACACACACACACACACACACACACACTAATATATATATTTTTTGCAGATTATGTGCTTAATTAAAGTCATACCTAATTTGAGAATTGACTAGTTATAATTAAATGAATTAGGCGGCATATTGGTTTAAATGTAAGGCGTAAACAAATCCAGAAAAGTCAATCTCTCCATGTACATTTCAGCCTATTGCGCCTCATCAACAGAATTATAGACAGAACAGTGCTTTGTTTATATATATATATATATATATATATATATATATATATATATATATATGTGTGTGTGTGTGTGTGTGTGTGTGTGTGTGTGTGTGTGTGTGTGTGAGAGAGAGATGTAAATACACGAGGATATGTTTTAATATGGCTTTTTTAGCCGACAATTTTTGGGAGAATATGTGCTTAATTGAAGTCGTACCTAATTTTGAAAGTTAATTAATTAATAATTAATTAATTAGGCGAGCATACCTAATCAAATACAGAGATTGATTTTTCTCGATTTGTTTAGCCATACATTTGAATAGGTATGCCCGCCTAATAATTAATTATTAATTAATTAACTTTCAAAATTAGGTACGACTTCAATTAAGCACATATTCTCCCCCCATATATATATATATATATATATATATATATATATATATATATATATATATATATATATATATATATATATATATATATATATATATATATATATATATATCGCGCAATCAATCGCCAGTCATCACTACTGGCAGGTTATTTACTGAGGCACATGGGGAACATGAGGCTGGAATGAAAAATATACGACACGGTTTAAGGGACAAAACCGGGCAATTTGAGACAGGGGTAAACGGCAGAGAGAACAACGTTAAGGCGAAGAACACATTATAGTATTATGCACAAAGTTAGTATAACCAATGATATAGAAATGCGGAAAGAGGGCAAAATGAGACGGTAATGAAAAGTTGAGAATACGTAGTTAGGTCTATGTTTGGACGACCGAACCTTCGCAAAATTAAGTCCACTATTTTCAGGTCTAACTTCTGCTTCTGCTTAGCCCTTGATATCTATCTATTTGTTTACACTTGGTCTCATTATCCCTCCGTCTATATTTTATAAGTTAAAGTATCTCTGTCTATCTACCTTTAAGGTGTTATTGTTTATCTATCTACCTATCTGTCTGTCTGCCTGTCTGTAATCTTTCTGTCTTTCTTTAGTCTATGTATCTTTGTTGTTCATATTGTATGTCTATGTATCTTTAATATGTTCATATCCAATCATCTATCTATCTGTATTCGCAATTTATCCATCATTAGTATGTTCATATCTGTTTGTTTATCTGTCAGTGTTGAGTATGTTCATACCTGTTTATCTATGTGATGAATGGTGTATCTTGATTAGTTGTCTGCCAAAACAATGCTTTTTACTGGAATGGGAGCTGTCTAAAGAGAAATGTAATTTGCTGCCCGTTGGAACACTTTTTCCTTCAACTGACAAAGATGATGGGACTTTGTGTCCACTTTGTTGATGTGTTGTGTAATTGTCACATCAGAGAAGAACCCCCCCCCTCTGTCATGAGGTAGTAGCTGATCAAGAGCTAGATGGGCTGCTCTTAGCTCTAGCCAATTGATATGGTTCCTTCCCTTGAGTTTGTCCAAACTCCTGCCACCTAATTTGTGTTTAAGTGAGCTTCCCAGTTATTTTCTGATATTTTTGCTCATAGAACTACAGCTTCTAAAGGTATAGCAAAATCTCCTTGAAGAAGTTTTCCCTTCTTTTCCACCATGCTAGTTGATCAGAGACGTAGTCTAACGGCGTAGAGAACCAGGTTAGGTATATTATTTAATGGTAGGTGGGAGCAAGCAGCATGTATAATGTTATTATGGCCAAAGGTGGGACGAAGGCAATGTCATAGAAGACGTTGATTTGGTAAATAGGAAAATAAGGTTATTTAGGTTATATACACAAAATAAAAGACTAGATCCCATCTAAGATTACGTTTACTAACATTATTATTGTTTTTTGAGGGGCTGATTAAACTGAGTCGGAATCACAAGGTCTGGGTTCAATACCGGTCCCCACTTACCCAGCGCATGAATAGCACAATGCAAATAATTTGCACTGATGAATACTTGGAGTTATACAACCATCTAATATTAATAAATACATGGTTTCAAGTAATAATTTTTATTTAATAATAATAATTTGTTTGCACCCAGTTATATCGCTTCAAGTGATTAATAATCATCATCATCATGTCGCGCGCGCAGCACGGATATCGATGACAATCTTTCGCCAACCCTCCCTATTACTCATGACCCCTGGGAGGTCCTCTGTGCAGTATCCAGAGTCTTCGCATAGTTGGTCAATGTAGGTCCTTAGCGGGCGTCCCACGTTAGCATGTTCCACAGGAGAACGTCGCTTATGAGCTCTTCCCCACTTCTCCAGCAGTGTCCTGCATGCCTAGTCCGTCTCACCCGGATGGTTTGTGAGATTGGGGGCAGGTGACCATAGAGTTGCTTCTTTGTGGGGTGCTGCTTCCATGACTTGTTCAGGACTACTCGCAGCGTTCTTGTGCAGGTACCATCTGGCTTATTCTCGAGGCGCTTTGTCAGGGTCCAGGTGGTGCAGCCATACAGCAGCACTGATAGAACCACAGCCTGGAAGAATTGTTGCTTTAGTTTGTCAGTGAGATCGGATCTTCATATTACTGATAGTCTGTTTGTTGCCGCCCATGCCAATAGGATTAATAATATTCCTTAGTAAAAAATTATAACTCCAAGTAACTATTCTTAATATAAATAATTTTCAGACAGTCATATTTTTTGAAGTAACTAATAATTATAATCCTTAGTAAACAGTTATAGCTTCAAGTAAGTATTTTAAATACAAGTAATTTACCCACAGTTAAATGGCTTGATTAACTAATCATAATAATCAGATGCAGTTTATTGTTATATCCAAGACACCTTTTTATTTGGTGGGTAGTCTTACCCCTCTGCAAATAATGTAGCCACTGTATTCTAAGACCCACTTACAGAGCTGTACCCCAGTAGTGATCATTAGTAGATATGTACTTATCTAATGTGGTTCAATCTTAAGATCCAAACATTATTTTTATTAAATGATATAGAAAAAATTCATGTGACAAGTACCCACATGACCCCTGAAGGACTCATATATAAATAACAAGAAATGTACCTCTCTCCCCCCGTTCAGTCAAACTATATATTAATCCTCGGATTGGAGGTGCGCGATGTAATGATTAGGGTGGTGGGGAATGGACTCGTCGACACGAGTTCAAATCCTGGACGAGGCTCTTTGCATTTCACATAACGCTAATACCCTTGGGAAAGGTATACATCCATCTAATCTCTCTCTCTCCAGGTATGATTAAATAGTAGGGCAGACTGAGCACTTTAACCGTGATATATATATATATATATATATATATATATATATATATATATTGGTGTTTCTTGATTTTACGACCGTTATCATCTTGCAACACCCTCTGTTTGGCTTGAATATCACATAATGTTTACTTCTCTACATCTGGCCTGTTGGGTGGCCTCCTAAAGAAATACGAATCAAAGCCCACACACCACAAACTTCTCCTCCTCATTCAATTCGGTATAAATATTATTGAACACAGCGGTTGGGAAATGCCTAAGTTTTCATTAATAATTGATACACCAATGACATCTCGATTGCTTACTGATAGTAATTGACAAATACTTTATTTTTATCATTGAATCTAAGATATAAACTTAGCTCGTTAAATCTTATCCAAAGTTCAATATAACAAAATTATCTAGATATAAATCATCGCAGTATATATAAATTAATACATGTGATCCTTAATGTTACCACTGTTATCATCTTGCAACACCGTCTGGTTAAAAATGAGACCGTCCAAATCGTACTGGATGAAATGCAATAATGTAAATCCTGCTTATCCGCCGAAATCTTATTTCTCATTAGTATCGTCACCTAAGCTAGATAATGTACCATTCCGTTTTTATTATGAAGACAGAAAGGGAAGAAAAATATTATTAATAAAGATATGAAAAAAATGTCCCGCAGAAAAATATAATAATAAAGAAAGAAAGAAAGAAAGAGAGTAGGGAAAGATAAAGAGAGTAGATGAGCCCGCGGATGCGATAACGCTAATATATTTCAATCGAATATATTGAAAAGATGAATAGAATGAAAGAAAAAAAAAATAAAGTAGGGTGAAGATAGAGGTTGTGGGCGCCTGGAAGAGACAACGCTAATCTGTTTCAATGGAACATAATGAAAAGATGAGAAGAAGAAAACATAGTGAGAGAGAGTGCTAAATCAAATTATTATAATTTTTTTATACTGAACTATTTTCAATAGTACTCAAGTAAACATATCAAACGTTGTAATAATTAAATTACATATTGTGTTATATCCACAGGTCCTGTAATTTTTATTTATTACATTGAGTCAATTAATGCTTGACGTGAAGAATATTGTTCGGTTTAAATATTATCGAACAAGGTAATGTTGGATTAGAAGGTCTTTCATCAGGCTGGAAATAGTGAAAATAAAGATAAATTGTCTCGGATTGCATAGAAAAATTGTGTAGATCCTTTTAAGATAAAATATTCAATACATGGAAGAAAATGTTTTTAAAAAAATGGAATGGTAGAGAGAGAGCGAGAGAGCGAGCGAGGAGAGAGAGAGAGAGAGAGAGAGAGAGAGAGAGAGAGAGAGAGAGAGAGAGAGAGAGAGAGAGAGAGAGAGAACAAGTCCAAGAGAAAAACAGACAAAGACACGAAACCCCAGAATTGGCCAACAGAAATTAGAATAAAAATTCAGGCAGAACAAAAGAACAAAAATTCTACAAAAAGAAAGAAACCAAAAAATAAATCTACAGAAAAAAAAAGAAAAAAAAAAGGCTAAAAAGACAACTAAAAAAAAAACGGCATAATCACGTGTATGCGACACTCAAAAAGAAAAAGAAAGAAAAAGAAAAAATAACAAGAAAGAAAGTGAGAAAGAGATAGTTTGTCGATTCTAGTTCTTTGGTCTGCAATGGTCGATTATTCAGTGACAAAAAAAATGAAATGTCTAGAAACGTGTCGTGTCTTTACCACTTGGTTAAACACCGCCCATGGCTTTTAAGTAGGGAATAACTTTCAAATGTCAAGCGTTCCTGCTGACATTTGATATTTACTTCCTAGCAAGAACAACCAATCAACATGGCGTCCGTAAAACAACAACAAAAAATTAATAATAATAATAATCTTATTATAATGGAGATTCAGTTCCTGTAACCGAAACTACGTCAATGCTTATATGACAATACCCTCAGGAACTGCGTAATTTAATCAATGAGTATTTAATTTATAGTCAAAATCATTCATTAATACATAGTATAAATTTATCTATTTACGATGTATTAATGAACATCTGAGTTAGATTTGCCTCAAAACAGCCCATGTTATTAATGCGTTTAAAATCATGCTATCTGTCTTATACAAAATTTAATAAATAAAGGTTTACTTAATATATGGTGTCATTAAGTTGCATATTCGTTTTAAAAACAATTACTTGATGTTATTCATCTCTAATATTATAGTTTTATTGTCCAACGTATTAAAAATAATTCTATCAGTTATTTTTTATATAGAAACCCATTAAAGTGTAATTATAATAACAAGATTAAAATTTTATATAGAAACCAATTAAAATGTAATTAATATAAAAGTAATCTTTTTATGTGTTCTTGTTTAATTTCATTTGTCTTAATAATTTATTATGCTAATTTATTGCATTAAAACTGAAATACTTACGTCCAGGTGGCGCATAATCTTGCTACTATGACTACTACCTCTACAACTGCTGCTACTACTACTACTACTAATAATAATAATAATAATAATAATAATGGACAGTAAATTATTGTTGTAAGTCTGGCTTCTCTCAGATAAGGGAACATTTTGTTTATAAGATACAATTAAAACCGTTGTTGACTGCAGCTAATCGACTATGCGATGACACTTTGTGTAGTCCACGATGAAGATCTCAGGTTGCTTACGTTTTCTGCAGTTCCTCAATTAGTGAACAATTTAATACGCTGCTTGTCTTCGTTTAATATATCGGGGCCCGGTTCTTTAATGATGATTTGACCCGAGGTCATAGGTACTGATAATTAAAACAGTGTAACAGCACGAGAAGTTATCCACCTTGATTTGAATCATAATTATAATATGAGTATAAGTCATCGGGGTGGCCTAAAGTCGGTATCAACCAGACATTGAGGGAGTATATCCCCTTTTCACTAGCGCTAGACCAAGGAGATTGTTTTGGCGTCTGATGTGGAGCACCACACCTATCATAAACTCCTTACTTTACCGCTCAAATCCCGCACAAAGGCCGGTATCGAACCCGGAACCGGAACCCTTATGGTTCCAAGGCTGATGATTTACCGACGGAGCTAAGCCGGCCAATTAATAATGGAGATTCGCTTCCGGTTTTTGTCTGTAACAAAAACTACGCCACTGCTTACGTCACATTACCCAAAATCGTCATAACATAGAATAGATACACAGAAAATTTGAGCATGCAACATTAGACAGTCCTCATTGTTTTTTTTAAAACAAGTTTTAATAAATACATGACTGGAATTATACTATATATAGTTTGTTTTATTTTAATACATATTTAAAGTTTACATTTCAAATTTTTTATTTTTAATCCTTTAATGAATTTGATGATTTTACTTACTTAGGGTACAAACTCGCTGACATTGGATTTTTAACTCCCACGTTGGTTTTCAATCATAATTTTCATTATTTCCGTCAGTTGAAAAATTATTTTTTTTTAAAATCAAAAGTTTGTTTAATGTTTCTTCTTTTGAATGGAAAAAAAATTCAAGATAATATTAATTGTTTTGCAAGTTTCTTTATGTTAAATATAGTGGGGTAAAATACTTTCAGTGAATCTTTCAGTGAAATAACATGAATTCAAAGCGTAGCCGATCGATTATCAAATTATAATAAGTAATAACTCACCGTAATGTCAAAAGTGTAACTAAGTGATTTAATTCTTAAACTCTCCATAAAAATTGTATAATAAAAATAACGATTGTTTATCCTGTACAATGAAATATTTACTACAACTTTGAATCAGTAAAAATGTAGATTTAATTGATCGAGCGTGCGTTGCACATTTGTTTACTTTTAGGAAGAAACGCAAACAATGGCTGTGTAGAATTTTAATGCTATTTCATACAGTTTTTAAAATTTTTAAATTTATTCGAAAATATAAATAAAATCTTCATTATTTTTGCTTTAGAACCGAGCCATGGTGATATTTAATACGTATATCTATTTACTTTGTCGTTAATTGTTTTATTTTCGAAGATACTCCCGGACAAACTAATTTGAAATTCCTTTATATATAGATAGATGTATTTAAAATGATTTCAAATAGAATACTGTATGTGTAAGCAAATTCTGGTCGAAACACCTGTCGGCATATACCAAATGTCATTTATACCAAAATATGTATATTTTTCATCCATTTATCTTTTCAACATATATATATATATATATATATATATATATATATATATATATATATATATATATATATATAAGTAATTGGTAATTTGCTTGAAGCATTGTTAAGTATGTTATAAAATATAAAAAAATTCGAAGGCAATACAATGCGTATTAAAAATAAAGACAAAAAGATGTTTTTATGTCTTATCGATTTCGAAGCATAAACTTCATCATCAGAGTTTATTTTTCAGAAATACGTGCTTATGTTTTTATTTATGTGGTTATAATTCTTCTTATTTCCTTTTCCTCTCCTTTTTTCCTCTCTTTCTTCTTCTCCTCCTTTATGAATGAAATGGGCGAATAACTGTAATTTCTTATTTCTCTCTTTTTTTTTTAAGTTTGTGGAGAACAAATATTCTTAATATCGGCTGTCATCCGGTCAAATGTTGCAAGTATGTTGCCAATATGTTGCCATGTCAAAATTCAAAAACAAAAAATGAATAAATAAATGAAAACCGTTAATAGAAAAATGTACATACTTAGCTTTTGTTTCGCTTTCCCCTTTCCTTTCTTTTTCCTTCTCCCTCTCTTTCTTATTTTTGTGTTATTTCTCTTTTTTTTCTTTTTTCCCCCCTTTGTTCTCTATTAATTTTTTTTTATCGTAAATAAGTAAATAAAAGATTATCTTAAATTATGTATTAGTATTGATAGAAAAAATTAATTTTTTTTTTTAGAAAATATCTTTTATGAGTACTTTTTTCTCTTTTTTTTAAACTTTAAATAGATTAAATATTATATTAATTATATATTGAAATATCATATAATATTATATATATATATATATATATATATATATATATATATATATATATATATATAATATAATAATGAATGAATGAATGAATGAATGAGGAGGGGTCAGTTCTAAAGATGATTTAGTGGCTTAGGAATAACAATAACCAAAGTACATACTATCTCTATAAATAGGCAGGATGGCATATATCATTCTTATATCAATAGTTATCATTTTCTATTCTTCATCAAAACCTAATGGATGTTCATTTCTTTTCGTATGGTAATTCTTTTCGGTGTTCCATTATGTTCTATTCACTAACGCCAACGGCTATGTTGTGTATTTGTATAGCGTTACAAGGAGCGTTTTTCGAAGACTTAAAAATAAACCTATCTGTTTAGATGGGCAGGTTCAGAAAGGTGATACAGAAACGAGTGATAAATAAATAAAGAAAGGGTTGTATTTTCTTTCAGAGGGTCAATGCTATACCAACCTTGCCCTAAGCTAGTAATCTACGCATCTCCCGACGTCCTGTCGCGGCTTTACCGATAGATTCTCTTTGTCTTGGAAATAAATTTTGTCTTACGTGAAACACTGAGTTACAGTGAGAAATTTCAAATTCCTCAATTTCAGCTTTCAAATTCAATGTTACTAAATATATATACATATTGGTTTGGTGGTTGGTTTGAAGGCTATCAAAATGAAAGTGTGACGTCAAAATGAGGTAACTATGATATTGTTCGTCGTCTTTAGAGTTATTTACTTAATATTTCGGGATAAAAGATCCCTTCGTCAGAAGATTTCTGAAAGCTAAGTTCTGGAGCTGTTACCTTGCTGCTAAGATTTGTACATTCTGTTGTATGCCTGGTGTTATCTTCCTCCAAATTATGTGTGTGTATGTGTATGTGTGTGTATGTGTGATCTCCAGACACAGCTGTGGCTGTGAATTTTTATTACCTATATATATATATATATATATATATATATATATAATATAGTAACACTTATACCAACCAAATATTGAGACCAACCCAATATTTTTACCGGTAAGTCATTCCTTCACCATAAGGATCTTCAGGGTTAAATCCACTGAATTAATCAAGATATTGATTAATTACAGTTAAACTCGGCGTTCATGTTGTAATTAGGACCGTTGAAAACAATTTCGCAGTTGATGAACGCTGATGAAAAGAATTTATAAAAAAACATATATCTTTAAATAATTCTATATTAACAACTACAGTTACGACATATCAACATCGCGTCTGTCATTCAACTTTTCAAAATGACGCAACAGCGTTTATTTAACTGTGAAACTGTTTTCAACGGTCATAATTACAACATGAACTCCCGCAAGTAACTATAATTAATGGATATCTTGATTATTTCAGTGGATTTAACCCTGAAATCCTTATGGTGAAACTCGACTAGGTATTCTGTACCCACTAATATATATATATATATACGCAGGAGCGCGATGCGACATAAGGTCCATTTCTTAAGCGGGGTTTTACTGGCTTGAATTAAGTTTTCCTTCTCCTAGAAACTTACTTAGCTATGGTTAAAGAGACAAATATGCCCTAATATTTACCCATAACCGGAGAGAGAGTTGTTGGATCCATACTTTTCTAAAAGGTATTAACGCTATGTCATATGCAAACAGCCTCATTCAGTATTTGAAGTCGAGTCAACGAATCCATTTCCTACGATTCGAACCATTACACCAACGCCTAAATTTTCTAATATAGGGTGTTATTTGGAAGTTACGAAGCATGTTGGTGGAGGCAGTGACAAGATGAAGAGATGACGACGAGATAAGTTGGAAAGGAAACGTCAGACATGTGGTCAGAGAAAAAAATCCAACTCACTTTTCCAGTTGGACATACGGCGTACAAGTAAAGGAGTTAATACTGTTCAAAGTGACAATCAACTATAGGTTGCAGGTTCAATCCTGATCACGAGCGATGATAATATAGAATATTTAAATAAGCTTAACTTAACCGGTCATGGATACCGTAATGCCCTGTCTACCGGGTGTATTGAAAAAAGGTTTCGGCTCGAAGTTCTGTAAATGCTCCCGAGTTCACCGAGTAACACCTAAAGAAGGCCGGAGGGCACATCGGCTGAAATACTCAGTAAGAATAAGAAATTCATAATTACTTGATTTAAGGTTTCAAATTCAAATTGCATATATACACTTATCAACCCCTCCGCACGTGTAAGATGCGACACAAGGTCAATTTCTTACGCGGAGTTTAACAGGTTTGAATTCAGAGTTTTCCCTTTCCTAAACTGGTTACCTAGCCATGGTTAAAGAGTCCAGTCTGCCCTGCTATTTATCCATAGCTGGAGGGAGAATTGGATTCATACCTTTCCCAAGGGTATTATTGCCATTTGAAATGCCAACGGCTTCGTCCAAGAAATGAACTCGCTTTGACGAGTTCATTTCCTACTACTCTAACCATTAGACCACGCGCGCATATATATATATATATATATATATATATATATATATATATATATATATATATATATATATATATATATATATATATATATATATATATATATATATATATATATATATATATATATATATATATATATATATATATATATATATATATATGCATGTGCATGTGCATATATAGTGTGGCATTGGGAGGCCTCGAAGAACGTTGAGGATCAAAGACAGGATTGAAAATGTTTGCGTTAAGTGACGACCGAAGGAAAGCATTGTAATCAATTTCCCCACCCGCAAAAGTCCCCTGACGCGGTATTTTGCCTGCAACAATACCACAGGTGTCCTCGTTCAACGCACGTCAATCTTCAAGTTAAGAAGATCAAAACACAATTATCTGTGGGAAGGTAGGCCTTAAATAATAAGTAACTGCCCCCCCCCAGATCTTACATCCGGGCTAATCACACTCAGCACTGCCCGACCCGTGCGAAATTCAACAGGGGTGACAGTAATCTGACTACGATCCACTCACGATGAGGAGGTCGCGAGTTCAATATCTGTAGTCATACGCTACCCCCCCCCATTCTCACGTAGACCAGACATATACGGACGCGCTTAGTTATTCGAGGTAGGGAATCTTCTCGTCCACATTCTTCTAGAAGAGATGACAATGAGATGAGGTTGGAAAAAAAGGCAGACACCTTGTCAGACAAAAATCATACTCACTTTTCCAGTTGGGCATTCAGCGCAATGAATTTAGGAGTTGAGTTAAAAATACAAAGACTATTGACATTTTCTAAAGTTATTGAATTGATATTATTGAATGCGAATCGGCGCCGTCGTATTTCTTCCGTTTTCCATGTCCTCAGATTACTTAAACCTAACAGCTGAAGCATTTGCATAATTCTTTTTTTTCACCATTTTTTTTTGTTCAATCGCTTTACTTTACATCCACCATGCTGCATCTCATGGTTTCTGACCCAACCAGTTTGCCACGACAAGATGTGACACAAGGTTGTTAGTATGGGCCATTCATTGAGAATTTAACTCACTATTCAGTAATAATGGATCTGTAAGACTAGCTTGCTAACCAATACATCATGATAGAACACCCTGATTTATATATTGTTATGGGAGTAAAATGAGGAAATTAAGCGGACAGTATATGTTCGAAGATTTCGGTTTATAAAGAAACCTTCATCAGGACAATTAATCATCTTTCTAACTACATAAATCCTTTTTTCTCCTTGACTCGTTTTATTGTTCTGAAGAGGGTTTCTTTATAAACCGAAATGTTCAAACATAGACACTACATTTCCATCCATTGTAACATCCACCGTTTGTCCTACTTTTTCTCCGTATATTGTTATATCTAGTCAGACTGTTTTCTCTCCTGTACGGTTTTTTAGCTGTGGGGGGGGGTCAAGAAATTTCTTTATCTAATGCACAAGATTCTTAGAAAAATATCTTGAAAATAAAAATGCTTGAATATATAGATTTGTCTTTGATTTTTTGATTTATGATTCCAGAAATAACGGAGGAACATTCCTGATTTGGTGTAAAAAGTTTTATTTTTATTCTGCGCCATAAATAGCAGTTTCTTTGATTTGATTTTCTTTTATCGAAACATGCGTAGGTTTTTACCTAACCAGTTCGCCACGGACTGAATATGACACACGGTTACATGAGCAGGATTGAACTCCTAAATAAGTAATTGATCTGCGAGTTTAATTTCTTAACCAATTCACCACGATATAATACGCAAAATTATATATAGAAATGGCTAGTTGATTTTTCTTTCCTCCATTATGCTTTGTGTTTTGCTTTATCTTATTAACAGGATTCCCTGAAAATCTCCCCTTGTATATATAAATTCCTCTTTTCATTTTTGATTTATGATTTCGAAAATAACGGGGAACGTTACTGATTTCGTGAAAATGTTACATTTCCGGCGGCATAAATAGCTTCTTTTTTTTTTTTTTTTTTTTTGTTTTGTTTCAGTATATTTGTGGCTTTCTCTCACGAATCATCCAAACGTGCTGGGTACAAATAATTTTCTTTAAACTCACCATCTCGAAATTGTTAGAAAAAAAGTTAAAATATCTCACGGGGCAAGACTTTTAATTTGTTTTTCTTCCGTAAGCCAATATTATTAATCAATAAAAAAATTTTTTTTTAAATTTTTGTAATTGGGGTGGTTTTATATTAAAGTATCTCATCGAAAAGAAAAATTGAAAATATATTGAATATGGTCTCCAGAAAATAATTTTTTTTCATTTTTGCTAATGTAAACATTTGCCGTGTACAGACTATACCCAAAACCGCTCTAACTCACAAAACCTATTTTCCCGCTAAATTACCTTTTTTTTTTACCCAATCGATGTGCGTTATTTTTTTTTTTGCGGTGTCTTTGATTTTGTTTTATGTTTCCCAAACAATCTGCTTGTCACAATTTATCACGATGTCCACCTTGAGAAATTCTTTATTGACCTGTGTTAATCTCTGCGCCAAAACCAGCAACACACAAATATCTATATGACAGATGCTGACTCAGCTGCCATGACCAGCCGATGAGACAAGAAAAAAAAAACACACTCTACGCTATTTTGCCAAACATATTGACATGTCGGTTCTTTTTAATTTTCTATATTTCTTTTGAAAGTATTTTTGACCATCAACGACGTTTGGTCAAAAGGTATCGACGTAGGAACTCTATTTAGCAAAACATAAATAAAAAAAAACGAACGATTTCACTATCCCTCTAAATCGTCCCATTGGTTTTCTGCATACTTTTTCTAACTTTGGTTTTGATCTAACGTGTATCAGTTCCATAGTGTTTCTTTTAATGTCTTCCACGTCCTCAGATTATTTAAATCTGAATATATGTAAATATGTGTTATAGTTGATAGACCCTATAAGACTAATGAATGCGCCGACAGTTACTATAAGTAACAGGGATAATTGTGGCTTAGCAGTAAGCCAATGCGAGTATACCAATAACTCTATTCGTCAGACCTAATTTCCACATCTCTCTATTGTATTTGTCTACTTTCTGTTAATACATTTTTCTACATTTGTTACCCGTCGTTTTGTTCTTATTTGACCCCTTAAAACCTCACAGCAATATGTTTATCAATCCCTCCACGGGATTAGGATGTGACACAAGGTCAATTTAACTGGTTTGAGTTCAGTTTTCCTTGTCCTAGACTGGTTACCTAGCCAAGGATTAATTTCCCATGGGTATCAGTGTTATGTGAAATGCATAAAGCCTCGTCCAGGATTTGAACTTGTATTGATTCGCCATTTCCTAAGACGATAACTTTTACACACGTTTCTTACATTAAATCTGGATAAAGAGAACAAGAAAAAGTCCCAGAGTTAATCCTCAGCGTTGGCCTATGAGGATCATCCACCCAGCCTGAGGTGAAGCCTAACGTTGATCGGCTTTTTAGTTCTTCCACCAAACTTTACATCCACCGTGCTGCATCCCATGGTTTCTGTTGCTAACGCTTTTATGGTGTGTATAATACTATTTTCTAGTATTATCATATCCAGTTACAAGTCGGAACAAGATTACTGAAGACATATACCCGCTTGATTTATTAGTATCAGACAGTAATATTTGAAATTATACAACAATATGCAAGCAAATAATTATACACTGTTAATCTAAATTTAAAGAAATACAATGTACATTGTAAGTATAGATTTAATAACAATCGAACATTATTCTTATTAAGAAAAGTTACTTGAAGAAATAATTCACCATTTTTAGAGTATGTAAAGTAATCCCTTTATTTTCATATCTCCCAGGTCTTCTCTGACTTTTAGTGACAGTACTTGTTGAAGTACCATGTATGTTCAAATAGATATTTTCGAAAATTATTTGTATTATATATGAAAACCTGTAATTATATAACCGTGTTCAAAATACAAAACAATATGCTTTTAAGAAACTATACAAAAATGTATATATATATATATATATATATATATATATATATATATATATATATATATATATAAACGTACGCAATTCCTACCCTGTAAGCATAATTTAACATTAGATGGGTTGAAATATCATAAAAATCAACCAATTGAATTGTTCACAGAAATTTGATATGTTTTATTGAAACCTTATAATGATTTGCAAAAAAAAAAAAGAAGCATATTATTTTACTAAAATCTATCCTTTTCGACACTTAATTATCCGAGGCCCCTCATAATGTAACATCTTTATCTTAGCTTAGGAAATCTTTTCCCCACATTGTGTTTCTTCCTATTATTTCTGTTAAATTGATAAATTATTGATAGAATAGTGGGTACTTGTAATGCAAATTTTGTGTCTGTTAATATTAGTAGAGTTTGTATTGGTTGTAAGTTTTATACAAGTGCGCTTACGAAGGTAGAGTGATAATTCAGTCAAATTGATTTGTTTAAATTCACGGAAATTAGCCAAAGTAATCGAAATCAATTATGTGAAAAGCACTGCAGTAAAGAAAGGAGAAATATTATAGACAGAAAGCATAGAAATATTTTTATACGGAAGTAATATTGCGTTATAATTGCAGGAAGCAAATAATAAAATCTAAAACGAGGGAAATCAACGATTTAAGAAATAAACTAAATCATTGAAAATACCGAACATCACTAAATTCAATGGTACAGCAGAAAATAACTGTAATCTTAGGGTGTATCGAAAGGATTTCTGATTGTCAATAAAGTATGGGAGGATCTCCATTGCGTAGTGGTTAACGTGCAAGGCGGTGACATTGTTGTAAACGAGTTCAAACTTCAGTCACACTAAACTTCGCTTAGATGTGGCCCAAGGACAGAAGTATGGGGCGCTGGGTGAGAATCGAACTCACTATTAAGGCCTGATAATCTAGCTTGCTAACCATTACACCACATAAGGTGCCCCTTGGGAAAGATGTACACCTCATCAGCTTTCCAGCTATTGTTTCGTTGTAACTCGAGTATCAGTTAACAGAGGAATAATATGAAGGAAAAACAATAACAGGGGGAAAATTTACTCAGCAAAGATACAAGGTGAACAAAGTAACTAGCAATTGCAACATTTAATTTTTAAAATCCCTTTTTGCTCTCAGTTCCAACAACTAAAGAAATATTATTAAGAAAAAATTAAAATAGTAATAAAAATAGGGAAAATAATAAAATGCAATAACATATTGTGAAAATGTTGATTGTTTAACATGGGTGCTTACATGCTGGGAATGACGTTAAACTCTATCTGATGGTGTTCCAGTTTTGAAGGTTGGGATTGCTCCCTGGTCCGCTCTGACTCGTTAGCTGGTGTCCATCTATGGGTTGAATAGAAAATGCTAAAAAATTGTATTATCCATTAAGAATTGATTTATTTAAAACTTTATCGGCATTAAATGGCTCAATATTAAATCGGTCTTTTCTTTTTAACCAATCATGTTTCAACTAATACCATTTATAAATGTTTATAAAACATCATAAGTAAAGTCAGCGGAGTTGGCCTATTGTCAATATCAGCTGGACAGCGAGGGGGTCTATCTCCTTTCACTAACACTAGACCAAGGGTCACCAAACTACGGCCAGCGGACTGGATCTCGCCCGCGGAAGCATTTTATCAGGCCCGCCGACGGTACTTGAATTTCTTTGTTAAAACGTACGGAACGCGAGATATTCTGATATCATTTAAATTCAGATATCATGTTAAGCTTACTAAATCTTCATGGACTTGACTACTGTAGGTAGGTTACAAAATGTCGTGCGTGTAAGCATTTCATTTGTTACGCGATCCCGAATTTTCACTAGTTACGACTACTTGAAAACACCAAGTTATTTTCAAAGAGCTACTGTGAAGCAACTTATAGATCAAAAGTTATGAGACAAACATTTTAGGAAAGGGTAATCCTATATTTTCAATATACATAAGATTTTAATAAATTTACAATTGATCAGGATGTTTACTTTGAAGCGATCTGCTTTGAAAGCAAGTATTGAACACAATAATAATGTGACCCGCGCTCGTTATTTTTTCAATTATCCGGCCCACCGTGAAAAAGGTTTGGTGATACCTGCTCTAGACCATGAAGATTGATTTTGTGTCTGTGGTGGAGCCATATGTACCATAACCCCCCCATATTATCGCACAAATCTAAGCTTTACTACTCTGCGCTGAGTTAGTGTCTGTAACGAACCGGGAAGCTGGTGGTTCTAGGAGGATACCACCTGTATACTTCCCATCTGGCTTTTTATCCATATATTTCGTTCAGCCAAATTGGTGCCAACATACAGTAGTATCGACGGTTACATGTTGCTTAAGATATTGACCGTATGTCACATCCTACTCGTACGGAGCTGTTGGTAAATACATATATATACTGGTTTGCTATATTATTTTATTTATACAATAGAGCATTATCTTATTTATTTCTTGTGTATGGTTGACCTTTTGTCTGTCTGGCCAGACTCCTATCATAACCAAAAAGTTATAATAGGTTGTTCCATGTAAAATAGGTTAGCAGAGATTATTTTATGGATTCGATATTTTTTATTTATTCTTCGTGTGTAACCTGTTCCCATCTTGATTTTATCCTCTGTATTATTTTGCTTTTCATGCGCAGACAGCGATCTATCAGAAAATATCTCATTCTGCAACGTCAAACACAGCAGCAACTTGCAATGAGATGGCGGCCAAAAGCTGCAGATGCCAGGGTCACGCATAAAAATGCCAGCCGTATTGCCCTAAGTTCATTTAGGGTCAACGAAAGCAATCCACCGAGGCCAATAACACATCACTTGGATTCTATCTTGGTCCTAGAGGGTAATTAGGTATTCTCCAAGGAAATGGACAGCAGGAGCTGAGGGCTCGCAGGATAAAATTTACAAAACAAAAAATGGCCAGGCGATGCGTTGAGTGCTGGAGGGTGCTTGGCCAATTCGATAGACTCAGTTAATTCGATATCCTACCGAAGGATCATTCACTGGCAGTTTCTCATCAAAGAATCCCATATTGTTTAGATGTCACGATTCTTAGCGCAGTGGGCAGAGGATGTCCATTGAGGCAGGTATGCTGGGAAGGCAAAGGAAATTGATGGGCTTTGATATTGCTACCTTGGCACTGACCACTTTTTGGGACAGGGTGGGTAAGAAGAAATGAATGTAAATGCTTTTCAAGTGAAAGCCTGAATTTTTCCCAAGATATAAAATATATTAGAAAAGACATGACCGGTTGGGTCATCCATTGAGCTCTGGGTAGATTATTGGGATCAGGAAAAAAGAGTCTGCAAAGCGAATTAAATGAAAGAAGAACAAAAAAAAAACTCCCAAAACAAGAAAAAAAAAAAAAGAACATTAAAATGATTTTGTAAGAAAGGGAATATTTGACTTAATTCAAATGTAAATGTACCTTATTCTTGGAATTCTTTCAAGAGCCAAACAGTTGAAAAACTAAGGGCTTGAAAAATTAGCATACAAATAAAGTCGAAATTTCAATCTTCATTTCATAATGTCCAATCATTCTCTTTTCTCTCACAGAGATTCTAACATATATAAGGAGTAGTTAATATATATATATATATATATATATATATATATATATAGAGAGAGAGAGAGAGAGAGAGAGAGAGAGAGGGCGGGGGAGAAATTGATAGTGAGGGCTGGCCCATGATGAAAATTAACATACAAACAGTGGGAAGTTCAATCGCCGTCTCACACTCATCAATCTCTCTCTTTACATTTACAGAGAAATTAATACGTATAAGAAGGAGGTAATCAATATATACATAGAGATGGGAAAGTGAGAGCATAATCTGAGGTAAGAGACGGGTCAGTTTTTGACTTAAATGCAAATCACGACTATTTAGAACCAGTTAAAATGATTTTTTCCATACATTACTCAATCCCAGATCCAATGAATATTTTAACATGCATTTTGTCTTATTAAACTAAATATGAAAAAATGCCTTTAGGAAACAATCATTGCTTCACTCAGTTTCAGTATAATAATTTTTTTTTCAATGTTTTTCAAAGTGGGTCTGTGAATGGAAAGTTATTTTGATCGCTAAAAATATATCTATTATTGATATTTACCAACCCCTCTGCATCAACAGGTTTTGGCCAATGTCAATCTCTTAAGCGGAGTTTAAAAGTTTTGAATTTAGTTTTCCTTCTCCTAGACTGTTAAAGAGCCTGTCCTATTTTACTCATAGGTGGAAGGAGAGTAGCTGGTTGCATACCTTTCCCAAGAGTTTTAGCGCAATGTGAAATGCAAATAGTCTCGTCCAGGAATTGACATCGCGTCGCCGAGTTCATTTTCTATGACTGTAACCATTATATCACGTCTCTCCATAAAAATATTTATTATAATTCCCCAAATGCCTGTCCGTCCGTCCGTCCGTCCATCCTACTTGGGCTCCTCCATTTTTGACCAGATTTTAATCACTTTCAGAAATGTTTAGGCTTCATGACTGAAAGGATTTAAAACTGTTTTGGGATTAGTTTATTTTTTTCATTATTTGTTTTAATCTTAAACTCTCTAAAATGAAACTATGCCAATAAAAGTTTAAGTAATCCCCAAAAATGTTCTACAATTGGACACTTGGCATTCAAAGCTCTAAGCGACGTTATCAGACAGCTAGGTAGTCTATTCCCTTTTCGCTAGCACTAGACCAGGGAGATTTTTTTTGTTTTGCTGAGGTTGAGTGCCACACCTACCATCAGCTCCCCAATTACCACACAGATCAGATTATCCAATCTCTGCAACTCATGCGCTGAGTTGACAGAGAGCGGTATCGAAATTATTATTTTGAAAGACAGAAACAATGGTCCTTTATTTTTTTTATGTAGAAATAGGTAATATTAAACAAATACAAAAGAAGGGAAAATATAAGTTTTCTTAGAATGATTAATTGAACTATATAAATCAATGTAATTATATGAATTACGTATTATACAAAATATATAAGAAAAACCTGACCCGTTCAGTCACCAATTGAGTTTGAAAATCGAATTATATACTTATACTTGTATGTTTGTAGATAAGGCTTGAATAAGGTTTGATATATAGGACTTGTCTTTATATCTATTGTGTATAAACACAATTTCAGGCCACAGTAACCTCAGGTTGTGTTCAGATTTTTTTTTAAATTTAAATTACCTAAAAATAAGTAATCTTCAGACGATTTCCCAAGTATACAAACATGGTTTCGGAGTTAAACTAATTACCAATCGATCAAGGGTGATCCAAGCATCATAAATGCCTCCAGACTTATAGAACAGAAATGCCATTAGATATATAACAAAAATAAAATGAAAGAAATTACTTGTTTAAAAAAAAAATGAAATTTAAAAATGTCGTAAAGAACGCTATCACTTATCTACCTTCTTCAAGTGTCTGTATGAAGAAGTTAACTAATGCTTTAAAACATCAAAGGAAACTTAATGGAAATCTATTTTATTACAGCAAATATTATTAGCATTATGTAAACTGTTATCAGAAAGTAGGTTAGGCAAGTATCTGGCATATCTTGAAATCTCAGCTGTTCGTTAAGGTGCACAATCGCTGACACAGAAAACATCCAACCCAAGAGTGTGAATGTGAATTAAATAAGGAAGAATGAACCGGGAATTAATTATTTCATTTGAAAAAGAAATTGTATTTTTAATGTTTTTTGAAAAATCTTATTATAATGGAGATTGTGTGTTTTTCTGTCTGTAACCGAAACTATATTACTACTCAAGTCACAATTCCCTTAGTTATTTATATCATTCTCATAATTTTATTTTATTTAAACCTCAATATTAATAAAACTGTTTTACATTATTAATACTGTTGATCATATCTAATACTTATAACATGCAATTGTATTCATATATAAACAAAATAGGTTTCAGTGTGAACGGGAAGCTAATTTGCATATTGATATTAAAAATTTGATTTTTAATAAATATATGCTTAGTATTATTGATTTCTAATTGTTTGTTTTTATTTAATGAATATAAGCAAAAAATCTCGGGGATAAATCTTAAAAGAAATCATTCACAAGAAGAAATAACTGTAAGTTTATTCCTTACTTCCTATTTTAACTAATAGTTAAATTAGGAAAATTTACCAATGAAAGACGGGAGTAATGAAAAATGATGGAAGAGTTAGTTTCAAAGTTTTCAATCATACCCCCTCTGTTCCAAATCTTTTTATCTGCATTCTTATTCAGTTTCATTAGCCTTTCTAATTTAATGATATTTTATTAGATTAAACTTAAATAGTTGCACCCGGAGGGTGCATATATTTGCTGTCTAATAATTTTGTATAATATTTAGTCGATGAAAATTACAATAGCAGTTACTAGTTTGTGAAATAAACGAATACAAAATTAATGGTGTAGCTAAAAGCGTGTGTGAATTTTGAGCCACATTGTCTCCGTTAAATTCCCTTAATTGTACCAGAATAGAAAAAAAAACAGTTCTAGGGTAGATTTTATACGAGAAATTTCACTGGTGATATATCTATCAATCCTGAATTCACGCGGCATCTCTAGGGAGTAAATTACTTGCTGTAGTATGAGGAAATAGGGAAAAAGGCTAAATTTGTAAATCTAACATTCTGTTCATTCTGTTAATAGTGACACCGATGGGATCAAGTCTCCAATAAGCACCCTAACTTGTCAAGCTAAGCAAAGGTTCACATTTCAAATCATCACTGGTAAGTTATTTCAAACATTTGTAATCAAAACGACAGACGATTTTTTTGCATTTATATTGTATCCAACAAAAATCTTTATTGTATCTAACAAAAGATGTGTGTGGCCTGTATCTTTTGGCTTCTACCACTGGAATGGGGATGAAATAAATTAACGGTTTGGAAACACCTGCCCCCTTGATTTAAAGGGGCAGGGCCGGCTTTATTGTCTCTGGTGCCCCCCTTGAGTTGGAATATCGAGGGGATCCATGCATTTTCGTGCCTGTCACCCTTGAGCTTGGGATCCTGGGTGGTCTCATAGTAATTGAACCTTATGTCTGACCAGCACAAGTGGATGGGGAGTAAATGTCACAAAAACAAATTTTACCAATTGTGTGATACTATTTCTGAACAACATCATTTTATTCGAATAAACATTTAAAAAATTGTAAAAAAAACAAACTTTATTTGTATTCAAATAAGCATATCTACATTTCTTTTCTGATTAAGTGAAGACTATTTTAGTATTTAGTATAAAACGTATATTTCGTTGTTTTTTGTTTTTTTTTAATTTATCGTAAGTGTTAAAAATTATTCATAAAGTTCTGATTATGATATTATCTCTTGTGCGCTATTGTGCATTAGTTTCAATTTTGAATTTTAATTTTTAAAAAAAACATTTATTTCAGTTTCTTATTCTTTGTTTAAAAATATAGATTTTTTTAATTTTGAAAATATTAATTTCTATCACATGGTTGGTATACGAAATCAAATTAGAATTCAATAGCAAAATTTGTTTTTAAATAAATACTTTTAAGCATAAGTTTACGAATAATTTTCAATACTTACAATAAATCAAAAACAAAAAGGAACTATATATTTTTATACTTATACTATAATAGCATTACGGGTGCAGTATGTTACTAATACTTTGTACGTTGTTAGATTGTTTCAACTATTCCCAGTCATTTGTACCATCAATTACGAATAATTTTGAAACAAATCTATTTGATCCATAGATGGAATCATATGGGGTACTATAATTTCAGGGCTGGGTAGACCTGGGAGTAATAATAACAGAGTGGTGACTCCACATGCTCCAGAGCTGCAAAAATTGAGACTCACCAACGATTGCAGTTTAGTACATATCCAGGAGACATATATATTTTGGGGGTAGGGTACTATATTTTTTCGCAAAAAGGGATATACAATTAGCGTATTCAAAGCTACGCAGTCATGATGTGAGCGTTTTACTATTTCGCTGTAGAATTTATTCAAACCATAACAAGCTTCCATTGATTTGTATGTCGTCAAACTTATTGTTGAGAAACAGGATGCTTCGAAGCAGGTGATCTTCTTTTGTTCAGGTCAACTTCCGACAAAAGAGGGTCCAAGAACGATTTGGCTGTTGGACATTGATTAGCATGCATGCCCAGACGACTCCTCAGATACAGAGACCCCCTGCGAAACAAAAATCGATGCTGTATGCGTTGGGAGGCTTTGAATAAGGATAAAAGAAACTTGTTATAGGAGAACCCCTTCTGATCGCGTCAGAAAAAAAGCTCCTTTGTCACTTTAATTTGATAATCTTATTATAATGGAGATTCAGTTTTTGTATGTCTGTAACCAAAACTTCGCCGCTGCTTACGTCACATTACCATCAGCAATTGCGTAAGTTTATCAATGAGTATTTGATTTATGCTCAAAATCATTAATACATATAATACATCTTAGTTATTAAAGACATCTCTATGAAAATCTGTCTCAAAACAGCCCATGTTATTAGTGGGTTAATATCCTACTATGTCTGTTATATATCACCAAGAAATACACGTTTACATAATATATGGTGTGGTTGATTTACATACTGGTTTTAACAAAACCGAGTTTAATAAAATTTACTTGGTGTTATTGATCTCTATTATTATTCTTTTTTATTCTCCAACGTATCAAAATCAATTCAGTTAATGATTTTATATAGAAACTAATTAATATATAACTAAAATAAGTCTAATCTTTTTTATATACGTTCTTATTTGATTTCATTAGTCTTTCTAATTTCTTATCAATTACCGAATACTTTATGATGATCTTAGTTAGATTTGCCTCAAAACAACCCATGTTATTTATGCGTTTAAAATCCTATAATGTGTCACTTTTTATACTGATAATTTTTTATAAGAATTAAATATTGCTTTTTTAAAAACTTTGTATTGGATAATACAATATCCCAACGAGAAATGGTATTCAATTTTTCTTTCAAACTTAATTTCCTTAATCGCATTTTTTAAAGTAATTTTTTTCTATTTCACCCATAGATTGGGTCCTAACAGGCACTACTACTCTGCATCAAAGTGTACCTGGGAGTAATAGCGATAAAGGGGTATACACACTCCCCAAAGTTCCAATACTGAACATTTATCGTTAGATGTAGTTTAACGTCATAGCCAGTACATATATCCTATTATAGATTTTTGGAACGTATAAAACGATTTCATAAATTTATTGCCTATATGTGAAAATAGTTTTAATACGAAACCAAACAATATCCAACTGCTGTTCGTTAAATTCCATCAGGCATAAAATTTATCAGATGATATTAACTATATCGGCTCATAAAACAAAAGCGTTCATCAAAGATAGTCGCCGTGTTAAAATTTATTTAATAAATAACAACATAAATATAAACGAGGATAACGATACGCTTAATTAATTAATATATTACAGAATAGATTGGCACGCACTTTGTTTTCATATATTTATGCATTATACACATAACAGATTCACATACTTGCATGTAGAATTAAGTAAAATTCAACACACACACACACACATACACACACTCACACACACACACACACACATATACACACACAAACAAATAAGTAAAGCCGATTAGACATCAGTGAAATACCACCACATAAATCTGGTGTGAAAAACTCACGAGGGCTGATATACTACTACTACTACTACTACTAATAATAATAATAATAATAATAATAATAATAATAATAATAATAATAAATCAAAATACAGACAAATACCTTGACATTGAAAAAACTGTGGAATATGATGGTGAAAGTGACCAGTTGGGGCACTTAGAACCGCCCCTAAAGTCTCATAAAAGATACTAGAAGAACTGAAAATTAGAGGAAGGTTTCAGTCCATCCAGACAACAACTTTGTAGAAATCAGTTAGAATGCTCAGGATATTCCTGGAGACCTGAGGAGATTTGTTGTCACTCAAACGCAAGTGAAAGATCATCAGTTAAGGCTGGTGTGAAAAAAAACTCTAATAATATGGTTGTTTAATTAGAAAATCACATAGGCAAAAAACTGACACTTACCAAGCGTCATTGACTTTACGTTTTCTCTAGCCTGAGTGTATATATATATATATATATATATATATATATATACATCTGTATCTATCTATCTATCTATCTATCTATCAGTCTATCTATCTATCTTTTTCGGTCTGTTCCTATCTATCTATCTATCTATTTTGGTCTTTTTCCTCCATGCTACCTTTCTATCAATCTCTCTCTCTCCTCTCTCTCTCTCTCTCTCTCTCTCTCTCTCCTCTCTCTCTCTCTAGAAAGAGAGAGAGAGAGAGAGAGAAATAGAAAGGGAGCATGGAAGAAACAGACCAATATATATATATATATATATATATATATATATATATATATTATATATGATTTGTAGATTGATTTTGAAGGCTTATCACAATGTGAAGGAAGAAAAGGTAACGGGTATGTACTTGTATTTTTTTTTTAATGTTTCCTTAATAATTGTGGATTAATATAACACCTACAGAAGACTTCGGGACTCATAAAGTGATGTTCACGGCTGTCCGTATTAATCCATATTAGTGTGGGGGTAGTAATGTGTATTTTTATGTATTAAAAACACTAAGAAAAAATACAGATTTTTTTAATATAGTTTGTTTGAAGCATTAATCTTAAAATGTAATAAGATATTTTTTAAGGCAAAATAATGCAATTTATGTTGAAAAACATATTTATTTAAATTTTTTTTTTTCCTTTAAATCCTTTTTTTCCGTTAAATCCCGTGTTGTTGTTGTATTTTGTGGGAATTTTAAAAAATGAAATATATCTCAAATGATTTTCAAAAATTCCCGCAAAACACAACCGCAACACGGGATTTAACGGAATTTGACGATCTTTGCCGAACTTTTAAATTCCCATCAGAAGATTCAACGGAATAATACCAACAGTTGATTTTAATAAACACGTATGGGAATTTTTCAATAGCCTGAAGATGGACATTTGTACGAAAATATTAAGAGAAAAAAAAGGAAAAAAAAATTCTAAATAAATGTTTTTCAACATAAATTGCATTATTTTGCCTTCAAAAAATATCTTATATATCTTGTTTATGTTTTCAGAAATATTTTTGAGTAAAATATGAGCCCCCTGGGCTCAAGTAGTTAACTTTTAATGTAATAAAATATCATTAAATTAGAAAAACTAACGAAACTAAATAAGGATGAATCTATTTATTAATACACGTGTTCCTTAATTTTACGATATATATCATCTTACAACACCCTCTGGTTAATGATGAGACCGTCTAAATTGTCCAAATGTAAATCCTTGTTATCTGGTGTTGCTTATCTGCCGAATTCTTATTTCTTATGGGCTTCGTCATCTCAGTTAAATAACGGAATACACCGTTTTTATTCTAAAGAAATAAAAGGAAGAAATAGGACTTGCTACACAGAAAAAAATGTAGCAATAAATAAATAACAAAAAATAGTAGTGGAAAGATTGAGGAGGGAGTCAACGTGCGGAAGCGATAACTGTATTCTCTGTCAGTCGAACATATTGAAAAGATGAATAATGAAAGATGAATAGAAGGAAAGAAAGCAGAGAGAGAGAGAGAGAGAGAGAGAGAGAGAGAGAGAGAGAGAGAGAGAGAGGTGGGGGACAGTCAGACACAGACAGACTTAAATCAAGATTGTTATACATATTGAACTATTTAGCAATAACTCTTAAGTAAACATATCAAACAATGT